>JARJDW010010111.1:0-62978 GCA_030264715.1 Adinopsis sp. GC000173
CTATCACAGCGCCACACTGCACCAACGGCACATAGAGGAAACATGTTCATGCACATAAGTTCATGTTCATGAACATATGTTCATGTTCAGTGGAATAAAAAACAAACCTATTATATCAAATCGCTCTTTCCACGTAAACCTCCGTTTTTCATCGACGTGATTACATACATTCCAACTTATTATAAATATTCCATTTGCATATTATCTCACTTATTATATGCTTTATCTAGTCAAATCATTAGCATGCTTCTCAAACAATAATTGAAGGAAATAGGTTTGAAATAAATATAGTACGACAGTGTCGACACTCGCATTATTTCAAAAAAATGGCTATAAAAATCGCTACTTTATTACTAATCACGTTTGCGTTATTTTATATTTATACTGATATAACTAATGCAGCCATAATATGCCGTCCAATGAATTGCAAACTTGCGTGTCCGATGATAATGTGTCTCGTAAATCATACGCTACAAAAGGCTCCATGTCAATGTTGTCCACAATGTGTACCTATAGGTGTACCAAGTAAGATTCTTTGCATATTAAAATAATTAATTAATAATAATAATTTATTGCAGTTGAATAAAAAAATATACTTTTTATAGTACGTATTCATAGCTTCTAAATTCTAAACATGGTGTTGGATTGGATTTGCTATTAGTATTCGTAATTGTATTGGGTATATCTGTAAGAATATTTTTGATAATGAATTAGTGGTGATCATAAAAATTATGTATTCTTTTTATTATATTATATTTTAATTAAATAATATATAAAATATATTTAAGTATAACTACTTTGACCATGCCTTTCTGAAAATTTCCGACAACAATTCCTTGATTTTATCAGTTTTATTGTTAAAAATATCAGCTCTTTTGAAATTAATATTTAACACGGTGGTTACTAGTGGGTTTACTTACTTACTTCGTGTTGAGTACGTTTCAGTGCCATAAATTTGGAGCATTTAGAGCATATGCATATAATCATGTAAATATCCCTATGCAACAAAGTACCAAAAGGGCATGGCCAGCACCTGCTTTTAAAGAAGTTCGTTTTCGAAAGAGTCAGCGTTTGAAAGGAGCAGTCTTTGGAAATTTTAAAAATTAGCTAAATCGATAATACGGTGCAAATGGCTAATTTTTTTTTGATAATTATCTGAAATACGGGCCTCACCTCAGAAATCGAGGAAAATGTACCAAACGACAAGTTTTTTAATTCCAAACCACGCTTTCCTTTGATAAAATCGTCGCACTTCCAAAGAAAACGAGATATTAATTCTCAAAGCCTTGAAATCCATCACAGTGACTAACCCAAGTCAATCTCACTAACCCACCCTAACCTATCCCTCGAAATCCAACATTTTTTCTAACTCCTCGTACATGGGGAATTACTCCAATTGATATTGTATTCTTTTTCTAACCTAAACCTCGCAACCGGTCACACGTGTGTGTCTCTCTCTTTTCATTCTCGATGTGACAGATAATATAACTTTGAATATTAATATCTCTTTTCCTTTGGAAGTGCGACGATTTTGTCAAAGGAAAAAGTTGTTTGAATAAAAAAGCGCGTCGATTGGTATATTTTCGGCGATTTCTGAGGTAGCGCCCGTATTCTAAACAAATAGGTACTTATTTTTTAAATGTCAATGAATCTAAATTGTTACTTGAGCCAGATTTTCAGGAGACGCAAATTGCCACCGTTGTATTAAAGTACACGCATCTTTATTGTTAAAATTTACATTTCTTTACTTACATCTTTGAAAGAATAATAAACATGCGCATTGCCGATTATACCTACTCTACTCGTGTGTTATTTTTTTATTAACTTGTTTTAGTAGTTTGAAGTAACAATACATTGTCTTTCGCCAAAATTTTCTAACAAAGTTAAAAAAAATGTTTTATGCAAATGCGTAAATATGCGCATCTGTGTGTTTAATGTCAAAAATGGCATACTTGCTCAATTCTCTTTATTTATTAGAATATTAACTTTATAATATATATTTATTCGAAACTAAAAATTGTTTTAGATGTAATATGATTCTCTAGAAACTTTACCTTATTTCCTACCATTTGTAAAAAACACTTTAGCATACAAATTTGATTTGTTTTTAATTGACAATATATAAACAGTTGACAAATAAAAATACTTTACTTGTGTATACGAAATGTCACGAACCGGGAAAGGTAACGGCTTCAATTCTGTTAGAAAGTCAACAAGAAGCATTAGAAGCATACGTTCGGGAAAAAGCAGCAGTCTGGACCAATCATCAAGTCTTCAAAACAATCAATTTATTTCGGTATTTTTACAAAAACTTAAATCAGAGGACCTTATGATTCCTAGTATAAAAGATGGTGTAAATACTGTCAAGCATATTTTATTCAAAAAATAATAAATCTTGTTGATTTTCAGCCAAATGTCATCTGTGAAGGATCAACCACAACATGCACTATAACATTTACTGGACAATTGGAACATGTTGTTAGTGCGCATTTTAAATATAACTATGTTGAGGATGCACTGCTGAATATTTTTTCCGAATGTGTTTCTACTTATTCAACGCTAAGAGAATTAAGGTAATTATTTAAATTAGTTAAAAATGTTAAACTTTTAAAAACTATAATTATAAAAACCGATTGAATGCGTGATACAAACAAAAGTAAATCCAACTTGCAATCTATCTACGATGCATTTGTTCAATCAATAATCAATAATGATAAATAAATTAGTGCTTCTGTAGATATTAACTGAATAGTGAGTCAATAGAATATTAGATTAGTTACACTATTTTTTTATTGCTTATTTGATCAGATAATAGGCAATTGATTTTTATCTTGCAGTAATTTAATTAAAAAAATTAACGCCGCAAAATAAGTATACTTCTTATAAACTTAAACTGATTTAACTTTTGTTATAGCACCCTTTACATTTTACAATATTGTCTTACTTTATACGCTGCTTCTTCATTAAAGACATTTCACGATTTTTATATTAGCTTTCCACAGTCAGTGGCAGCCTTAGAGGGTGACGACTAGGGAAATAGCCCGAGGTCCAAAACACTTAACATGTAACTTAGCTACTGACCTTCCCATGCAATCGTTATTACATGACAAATTTATACTGTAAATATAAAGTTTCCAGAAACGTTAAATGTCATACTTTATATTACTACTTTCTATCCTGCAATTTTTTAGCCAATTTTCACACAATCGTTTGGAAAAATAGTAATCAGTAACAGAAAAACAAAGAAAATATAGTACAATTCTATAAAATACTTCGACAAATTTGAGCCCTTTTCTCCGATTTTGCTATATTCGGTTCAGTATTTATCAAAGATTATAAATTTGCTGTTATTTCTAACAATTTCTGAACCCAGGAAAGTCGAAAAGTAAGTCATAATTGCAGTTTTCTTTGTTACTGTTCCTTGTTTATCTAGTTTTTCAAAAATAACTAAAATATAAGGGCCCACAAACTAATAACGCCTTAGGTATCTTCAGGCTAAAACTTTTTCTGAACAGTAGCTAAGCCCGTCACTATATTTAGTCATTGCTGATAAAATTAAGTTATCTATAACACCTATCAATATCAATAATTTTCCTGTTGAAACAATCAGCATTTAAGAGTGCTATCTCAAATATTAACGCAACAAAGAGTTTATTGCAACCCCATGATTTGTTACACATACGTTAAGAATCAAAGTATTGTACATATATGTTAAATTCTGTAGAAACTTCTTATACATATAGTTCATATTAAAAAAAAATGTTTTAAATGAACAATCAGCAAAAAGTTATTTTTTAATTTTCTTTTCATTAGAAAATGTTAACATATTTTACTAACAAATTCGTACTTTGCATATACCGCCACTATTTTCTTTCGCCGTAACTTCACCGATTTTCCTTTTTTTGTGACTCGATTTCCTCCATGATTTGTTCTTAAAAAATTCTCAAATATGTAAAAAATAATGAGAAACATACAGAATGTAATTAACAGAATTACCTTACTGCGTTTTATAATTATTTAAAATATTTATAATTTATTTACTACTACAAATAATAAACTACATGTCAATATGTTTTAGAATAGAATTTTGCAACCTTTCTGCCGAGCAAGTCACAGTTCTGCACGATACCTTGCAACACAATAGTAGTATTGTGCATGTGAGTTTGAATGGCAATCCGAACAAAGAACAAAATTTCTACCTATTGCTGGTCAATACAAGTTTGAGATCATTAACATTGAAATATTGTAAAATTAATGAAAATGGTGCAAGACTAATAGCCAGAGCTTTGGCAGAACCGTATCAAAGTGTTTCGTATCTAAGTCTGGGCAGCAATCGTATTAAAAGTGAAGGATTAATGGCGATAGCAAAAGGCATGGAAGGCAATGTGCATCTCTTAGGACTTAATATTTCAGATAATAGTATTGGCGAACGTGGCTTCGATGCTCTTTTTAAAATACTTGAACCGTTCGTATTAGATCACGAGGCGATTGTCCTAAGAAGGAGACTGAATTATAACTACTTCAAGAAAATGAGTGAAACCGTAAGAAATTTACTTTGGATGTTCGTATATTAATGTTAATTGCTCTAATTCTAGGCGACTGAAAAGTCCTTAGCAAGTGCATTGCTTAAGTCTTCCAAAATGGATTCCAAGACAATGAAAAAGAAGCGAAGTGCTTCCGATAATTCTAGAAGATCAGGTTTAAAATAATGATAGAATTTTTTTTAAATAGATTTTTCATAAACCTATATATTGTTACTTCAGTTACTTAAATGTTGCCCTTCAACTCTATTATCACTGTACAACTTTTAATTAAGAAAAAAGGAACTATTTCTTTATCTTTTCTCCGCAATTATTATGTTCACATATTTTGTTCTATTATGAAACGTTAAATATTTATTTGTCAAATATTTAAAAATCATTAATTTAATTAATTAAACTAGTCACTAGTCAATATCTACAATGTAATAAAGAAAGTGATACTAGAGTGGAAAAGAAGCAAGAATTAATTAAAAATTTTCTATATAGCTCAACCTTGTTAGAAACTAAATTAAGTACAGATGCAAAATTGTCTACATCTTGAAGTAAAGTTTAGAAACATTCCTAAATCGAAAAATTAACATAAATTCGCCACCAACATAATATGATTATTGCTAAGATTTTGAGATAGCTGGATAAAATTTTGACTATGTGATAAAAAAGGTTTTTGGAAATTATAGATTAAATTAATTCCCGGTATTGAGAAAATAGAGGGGCGTATTATCAAAAATAATTTTGTTTCTTTATTGTCGTGGTGGTGTCTAGACAGATAATCACAAGGTGAATCAGATAATCACTCCTATCTCTTGCCAAAATAAATTGCATGATAGTCTGAAAAAGTATCAAAACGATATTATGACCAAAAGAACCAAAGTTCTTACCAAGAATGCTCTTCATTCTAAAATGATAAAAGAAATTTATTATACACATAGGTATTGATTGACATTCAAATATAATTTTATCCAGATATTTCAATTAAATTAAATAACTAAGATATACAGTAACAATTAATATTTTATAATACACACACTCGTAGGTGTTTGCATGATAATATTGGGTTGGCAACAAAGTAATTTCGTTTTATTTATTCATTCATCCATAGTATAAAGATGATTTCTTGAAAATAGATAGCAAGTCATTACAACTTACTTTAGAAGCAAATAGGCGCACGCTAACTTGGTGTGCAAAAATTAAACACTTAATTGATTGGCATGCGAAATTTTTCGAAACTAAACGTCTTTGAACGATGAAGCTGCAGAGATGCAGAATTTTTCGATATTTAGAATCAAGTTATCTTCATAACATATTTATTTTTAGCGTTTTATTTATTATTAAAGCTGCAAGCCGCTTAATACTGGCGCGCTTCTGGAACCATTCTGGAATTAATTTTAGTGTAAATAATTAATGCACTATTAAATATTTTATAGACTACATAACAAATTTTTACTTTATTTCCGTTAAAAGCAAAAAGTTATCTAGCCTTACAAAGAAATAGGTATCAGAATTGATTTACAAATTCCTTTGCTTATATTTTTTAAATTAGGTAATTATTTTTTAATTATTTGTAATGTAGGTGAATTTTTTTTTCTGCAGTAAGCTGGAAAGGCACTTATTACGTAGCAAAAGAAAATACAAATACAAAATATTTTCTTGCAAAAAACGAAATTACTTTGTTGCCGACCCTATATTTTTATTCGCGTATTTTTAGTGGTATCAATAAGAAGTAATTCGTCATTTATAAAAATATCAAAAGTGGATCAAGCGTTCTATCCTATTAAACATCCATTTTTTACCGATACTGTGTGCGAAAATGGAGTCTATACTTGTGCAGGCAATATGACTTTGGAACATTTAAATATTGCATGTATAGTAAACTATTCTTTATAGTAAGAGCAAAACTAATAATTTCATTACAGATAACGAAGTCAGTCATCAGATTGTGGAGCGACTGTGCAATATAGTGAAATATCAAAAAGCCTGTCAAAAAGAAAGCAAAAAAATTGGAACGGGCTTGATGCGTGTTATCATTGAAGAGCGAAATAATGAAAAGCTTTTGCCTGGAGTGATGGCACTTAATACATTTTTAAATGACGGTTTTCCAATGACTAAAAGAATGTCTAAATCCAGTCTGAAACAACGTCCTTCTTCTGCCATTTCATGAGCAGCCTTAATTGAAAGCAGAAATAATAAACATTTTAATGATGAAAAGATCGAAATATTTGTTTCGGTTCTTAAATAAGTTTAAGTTTTTCAAAACGACACAAATTTTCGGTCTATTATCTTCTCAAAAAAGCGTTGAAATTTGAGCAATTTTTGCAAAAAGACTACGAATCGGCAACAATTGCTATCATTTTTATTCTAAAAATTGATATAAGTAACAATTCAATGTAACTACATATATTTCCGCAGCAAATCCCTGATTTGCTTAATTTAGAACAACCCTGTAAATAAAAGATTGAAATTTATAATATTTATTTATTAATATTAATTATTTATCCCGAGTTTAACTTATTTGTCATAACTAGAAAGTCTCTACAATCCAAACTTTCAATATCATTAATAACATATTGATAATACATGTTTGCAAAGCATGTTTATGCATTGTTATTTTATGGTGGCAGACAGAAACCTCTATTCGCATTCCAATAAATGTATGGTGTCGATAGCGCTGTAGTCAAAATTTAATTCTTCGATGAGTGTCGTATGAAGTAATAAAGTATGTTAAAATTTAGTATAATAATTGATTCGTGTTTTATCATCTATTAAAAGAGGAATAGTGTCAGATAAAGAAATAAACAAAATGCCAATATGTTTTACATAATATAATAAAAATTTTCCCACGGCTTCATGCTAATAATATCATACAATAAGTATGCAAAAGCAGCGTTTTATTAATTAAAACATAAACAGTATACTGTAATAAATATTTTCATTTACTATATTTCAATTTAAAAATATCAAATTTATTAACATCGTATATAATAAACGTATTATTTTTTCAGGCAAATGTTATTGAATTGATTTTTTTAGAATATCAGACAATTTGCAACACTCAATGTATTCCTTACAGTCTAATGTCACAATAAATTATAATAAAAATAAGAGTTAAATAAAATTAATATTTTTAGATGACATATGATTAAATATTTACAAAATTATTATTAGATTTTATTTCGTATCACTTATCTAATAATTAAAAAAAAGATATGTGCAGATTGAATATTTTGCTCTCTCATTTAATTAATTATTAATAACATATATACATAGTAATATTAGCAATTATAAATCAGTTTTTGGACCTAACGATAATGGAATCGCCTGTAATTCAGTTCTTAAACATAAGAATTCCCCACCCACACACATTAATGCACCGCATGCAACATTCAGCGCCCACCACGAAAACGTTGTAGGAAAAGATCCGTTGTAAAACCAGCAAATTATCAAATGAATGAAGTGCCACGTCCAGCTGAAGTCCAAGCACAGCTTTGTTCGCTCCACTATTTGCCATAAAATTAAACTCCTAAAAATAATTCGAGTTAAAAAAAATATTACAAATAATACCTAATAATAATAGTGATACCTCATTTAATGGACCTTTGTTTTTTGGGGTTTATTACCTCAGTTAATAAACCCATTTCAAAAGATTTATTTATTTCTCATTGTATTTTTTATATATATTTATATCGTTCCTACTATATAAGTTGAAAATGATTTGTATTCAACGCTATAATATGCACAAAATAAATAGTCTAGACTTACAATTTATACAAAATCAATAGAAATGTAGAATTTTGATGGAATTACTAAATAAATTATCCAAACGTTTAGAAAAAAATGTTGCATAATGCAGTTTTGGTTGTTTTTCTTTACATTTTTCATTTTTTTAGTTACAAATCACTGAAAAATGCAACACTTTTACTATTTGTGTCTGAAAGATGTGATTTTTCGCTCTATTTTACATTTTCGTAGATATTTTTAAAACAATAATTTCAATATCAAAGGTATTAATTTTGAGCATTAATAGTTTTAGTAATAATTCCTCTTTATATTCAATTCTACTTAGTACTTAATTATGTCTCAGTTAGTATCATATTTTCTTTATCCTAAATGACTATTTGTATCAACTTATTGATTAATACGATTCGACTAACAAACGTTTTGGTAAACGAACATTACTTTGAAATGAATTAAATTCGTTAAACACAAGGTATCATTATATTAAATAAATACCAATGCAAATTACCCTATTAATGAATTTATCGAAAATGCTGCTATGACGATTTTCCCTCCGGCATCTCGTACATGAATTTCCTACAATACAAAGCACATTAATTGAAATTTAAAGCAGCTATGAGTCACTTACATGATACTCAAAAATATGATCTAAACTTCTTGTATCGCCGATCAATCCTCCCAGTATTGTTAATAACACACCTAATGTTGTATACATAATTGTCTGTACAGCAATGATTTGGGCTATTATCAGCCATGGATCCCACTGATTGAATCGAAACGAACCTGTGAGTTTCTTCATTATTTATTATTTGAGGTTATGTTTCATCTAAATTTCACAAACGTAGTAAAATAATAATTTATCGCATTCTCTTGACGGCGAAACTGTTTAGATTATACAATTTTCACGTTCTAATGATTTTCGGCACATTGTAAACAACGTATCGCGTTAGAATTGATTTGACTGACGTCTACATATTTCTATCTACCATACGTAAACATACCACTGCACACAACTAAACTGTCATCTGTTTGGCATCTTGGCTCGCACCGCTCGCACAAAATGCGTTGTAGTCCGAGGCGGGGCACGATTTAACTTCGGCTTCGAACAATTTAAATACCTGGTTAATTTTGAAAGTTGGAATCTTCAGAACAATAACTGAACGTAGAGTAAAAAAACTTTGCACAGTAAAGATTCGATCTAATAGACGCGGATTGAATTGATTATTATGAGTAGCAGAAAAAGAAAGATTAATTTATTTCGCTTTCTCTTATTGAAATATAAACCGCGTCTATCAGACGTCTATTCAATGTGTGAAACAGTTCTAAATGTCTCAATTCAACATAAACAAACGCTGATAGTTTTCGAAATCAAAGTACATATGAAACACGCACTCTTTTCATTTTCACGTGTTTTCACAATTTTACGTCATATTTTTGTGTTAGGCTTTTTTATATGAGTGCTGGTGTTTCGGTTTTCGTCCCTTCCCATGGAAAAACGCAAATAAGAGAATAAATTAAGAAGTTTTAGTTAAATACAGACATTTTAGCAGTTTAGTCTAAAGATATCAATTTTTGTGAAGTTTTTTTTACTTTCTAAGAGATTTTGACGCTTTCAATACGATTTTTTAAATATTTTTTCTAATATTTTGATAGTGCATATGTCGCATTTTACTCTTTATCAATGAATTACTTAAATAACTAACAATTGTGTGACAGTCTTTGCAACAATGCGTCCATCTAGTCGCAACCAAAAATATTATTTTATAGCAAACCGTCCATTAGTAGATATTAATAGACCATAGTAATTAAGAGGATAAAAGTACAGTATTTTGTTATTAGTATAGTGAAGTAAACATTTTGTAATTATACTATCGAATGTGGGACGCTTTGGGGTACAGTTTTGAATCTGGGACAAGCTATTCAAATGTGGGATGTCTGGTCACCTTAATCATATGTACCTATAGGATTGAAAAGGCTAAGCAAAGTTAGATAGTGAGAAAAGTAGTAAGTAATTTATCACAGTGAAACAATGAAATTTGAAGAAACTTGCAAAATGAATATTCAATCTAACAATAAATTTTTATGGTATACCAAATAAAAAAATTCTCGTCCAAACAAGTCGTATATCGAATTTGTTGCATATTGCATACATTCTAAAGTAGTTGAGGTTTTTTGCTTATTATTTTAGTATTATAATAAACATTGATAAAGCCACACATGCGATAGATGTATTTATTTTCCACGCAAATGACAACACCTGTTGCTATCTTACATGTAATAGTAAAATACAAATTATTTTCGCATCTCTTCGTGTCTTAGCTGCGCGATAAGAGAGTACGCTAGTTTCGCTTCTAAGGCCATCCATCCATGTTCACATCTTTTTCATTCATATCGTTGAAACTAAATGCACCATATAGTGTGTAGTTTTTCTTAAATTAATTAGTTAGTATTTATTTGTTAAAAATCGTGTAGCTTTTTTAGTACAAAGTGATTTAAGCGAAACAACTGTGTAAATAATGTTTTAATACGAGATTACATAAACTTTTTGGTGATATTACAAACACTATAAATAAACAAATTGTTAGACATATCCTTATATCATAAATATAATTTATTTAAGTGAGGAATCATGTCAAAATTGGGCCAAAATCATTCGCAAACGTACAAATTGGTGATTGTCGGCGGCGGTGGTGTTGGAAAATCGGCAATTACATTACAATTTATACAGGTTTGTACGAAAAAATCAATTGATTGGAAAAGATGACTATATTTGGGGAGAAAATATGTGAACAACCTTGGTGCTGTTCCTACACGAAAATGATTATTTTAACAAAAATGCTACATTAATAACCTTCGCTGTTAATTAAACCACATTTACAGAGTTATTTTGTCACCGATTATGATCCAACAATCGAAGATTCTTACACGAAACAATGCGTCATCGACGATATTCCAGCGAAATTGGATAGTATGTGCTCTTCTTCACCATTTGATGAATTTATTATATCTAACATACAAACTTGTTTCATGTAAATGCCAGTTTTGGATACAGCCGGCCAAGAAGAATTTAGTGCAATGCGTGAACAATACATGCGATCCGGCGAAGGATTTCTATTAGTATTTTCAGTGACAGAACGTTCGAGTTTCGAAGAGATGTATAAATTTCACAAACAAATACTGCGAGTTAAAGATAGAGATGAATTTCCAATGCTAATGGTTGGAAATAAGGTAAATATATGCTTTTGGCACACACTCAAGTGTATTTTGTTCATTAATTGATTAGATAAATGTTCGCTTAGTGTTTGTTTGTGCTGATGCAATCCCTAACCTTGCAACAAAATATAATTTCTAGGTTAATTTAAATAATATTTTCGCAATATATTATTTTTAGCTGAAAAATCTAGGGGATATTCCCCAACTCTAGTCAATTTTTAAACAACATACCGGCTACCTGTAGTCACCTTAGACTAGATTGAATTCAATTAAATTGGATTCGGTTAATTTTAGAATCTTCATATGAAAAAACATTTCGAAATAGAAATAGGTTAGTTTATATTTGCATTAAAAAGCATACATTAAGTTTTAAACTATTTACTATTTTGAAGTCATTTTACGATTTACTTTTCTATCAACATTTAAGAAAATTTTAATATTCGTCAAATAATAACACAAACTAATTGGGTTATGCTAAATTAGAACGTGTTGACTGTTTTTAAAACCAAGATCGCGTTTTCGAAAAATTATCATCTAAACATATTCCACTGATTGATCTAATTAACATTATTTTATCACATTTCTATTAACTTGTATAGTCTGTCAGTCTGTATGTTCGATTAAAACTTTCCAATCGATCTTAAGTTGACTTACCAAATAGATAGAGCTTTGACATTTTTATAGTAGGTTAATATTCTTTAATTACATTTTTACTATTATTATTTGTAATAGTTTTCAAAGCATCATAGTAATGTTAACAAACATTTAAAAAAAAAGTTTTTCTAAAAAGATGAAAATAAATAAATGAAACAAAAAGATTTTAATATGTTGCCCTTTACTATTTTGGAATGACATATCGCTAAAACGCCATTAATAAATTCGAATTAGATTTATCCATTATCTACCCAATTTGTCGCAAAACTGTTTTCACATGACAAATATTGTGGAGGCAATTAAACTGAGTGGAAATTTCTTCCTTGAAAATTATCAAACGATGACTGGCAATAAAAATTAACTTTAATTAACATCCATTTATAACAATGGAACATTCCCATATTTTTCATAACAAATTGTTTAATTTAACTGCTATCGCGTAACTGCATTTCATGCAATTTCTCAATACATCTTTTGTTAATAGAATTCTATTCAGTATTGGAGTTATTGATTTTTCATTAAGTTGTCATGCAATACACTTTCAAATCAAACTAATCGCTTGGTTAAACTTAAATAACAAATCCATTGCATTCAAACTTACTTTGTTATATACAGGCTATAGTCGAAGTAGATTCTACATTTCAAATTGCCACTGTTGGATCCACAAAACAAATAGAGATTTGTTATAATTTCCATAAAAGAGGCAAAAAAATAGACTAGCGTTTTGTTGTTTCCATGCTGTGATCATGTGCGCGTTAAAGTTTTATAAAGGAGACTTTTCAAAAATTTCTGACCTGTCGAAAATGCGATAAGTATTGGAAACATATGTGGGACTTGCATGCAAAATTCACATAATATAATTTTTCCCGAAGTCCAAAGAAATGAGGCATGTGTTTATACTGAATGTTTTAAAGAAGCTTTAAGATCATTACGACAAATTTTGCATAGCAATTATGTTTTCGAGTACTCCAATCTTCTCAAATTGTGCATGTAGTTATCTTGTTACTATAAATTGCCTTGATCTTACATGACATATAAAATCTAAGCTCAATCGAATACAAAGCACCCTTTACAAATCAGTGATTTTGAGCAAGTCTTCACTCTAAAGATTTGAGCATGGCATGGAGACTACCTATAAATACATTTTTTACCTTGTCTAAACTAGCTTACGCCAATTCTCTATCTGCTTTCGGAATCACAAAATAATTGTTTAATATGGTGACTAGACATTTCTTTAGTGGAAAAATTCGCACACGATATATGTCCACTTATGCTCTAGCATAGGTGTTCGCACTTAAATTCCTCCCAAAGAAATTAACGTACAATGCTATACGCTCACATAGAAAATGACTCACAGGAAAACATTTACATATTATTAGTATCATGCTTTATTTAACCTTTGGAATAAATTTATGTAAATTATGTGTTTTCTTATTTAAAAGCTATTTGGTATTTTTTTGTATTTATTTAAATTAGGTAAAAAATAACGTTACTGTTATTATATTTGAGTAGGAATATCAATAATATTATACGGTAGTGGTATTCAAGCAATAAGATTGTTGTTTTTAAAGAAAACCATTTTATTCTTAGACAAAATTATAGGTAATTACTTTTATCAGCTAAGACGCCAGTCTTATTATTTTGACTTGGGGAACCTTTTGGGATGTATTTTTTGGAACCGAGAGGTTCCGTGGAACATAGTTTGAAACGGGAATTGCGTTGAAAAACTTTGCAAGTAGATAATGGTTACAAACATGTGTATCCAATTGAGTTGACTTTTTAACAAAAGGCTAAATACATAATATACAGTAAAAATTCACGCAAATGGATCACAAAATTTACGCAATTCGACCATTCAAACGCGTATACATACCTGGCTTTTTCCACGCAATTCACGCATCGCCGTTTGAAGACCACCGATATATAGAGATAAAAATAATCAAATATTGATAGATATAATAGATACTACTTTTTCCTTATGAGTAATTTTCTACGTGAGGGTATATCATAGTGCTTTAATGTGTGACTTATGTTAGTAGATAACTTTTTACGCACATTTATCATGTACTCTCGTATTTATCTCAATGCAAACATCATAAAATATACTAGTCTACAAAAATTTCGACAGTAAGAGTAAGTTTGCATATTTTAGAATCTCTGAAAACTCGGATATATTTGACAACCCTCGTATATCTTGAGATGAAGACGACTGTATGGAGTTCTTTAATAGACAATTATCACAAAACCGTTTGAAATGTGAAAATCATTTCTCTCACACCTTACATTTTCATATTGTCTGTTTGTGTATAAGACATTCACACAATTATCATATTTACAATAATTAATGCTCAGATATAATTTTTCTTTCTTAAAAGCAATAAATTAAACTCGGAATGATGTTTATTATTAGCTGAATTAATGTGAACTGTATTCTGTATTCAATAATACACAATAATGATGAAATCGATCGAGGAAAAATAAATGTTATATTATTAGTAACAGTTTCTTGTATTATTTTTAGGTGGATTTAGAACACCAACGAGTTGTCTGGCAAGAAGAGGCTCAAACATTAGCACGTCAATTAAAAATACCCTATATCGAATGCAGCGCAAAAATGCGAATGAACGTCGATAACGCATTTTATGAACTCGTACGAGTTGTGAGAAAATTCCAGCTATCCGAACGACCACCAATTAAACAATCGCACAGCAAGAACAAAAAGAAAAAGTGTTGTGTTCTGTAAAACAGACGGCCACGAAACGCATTTATTTTCATTATTCAACCGCGAAATGTTTCTTTTTCTCTAAAAAAACAAAAAAACGAACTAACAAATTCTTTTATTTTTTTAATAATATTAGTTTTAACGACTAGTAGAAGACAACAACCAAAAATATATTATTTTTTTATTATTAATTCCACTGGACAACAACACATTATTTATCTGCGGTGTTTGGTTTCGAAGTGAAATGTGAAATGTTTTTTTATATACATATATTATTTCACATTATCTATACATATATTAAAAGGATTGTCGTGTTGTCACAAAATGTAGAGTTATTAATTCGACAAATCTATTATTATTATATTCGTATTTTACTAGAGCGGAATTATTGTTATCGAAGATCGATTTCGAAACCCAACACCGCAAAATCATTGCTGTCCCGTGTTATTTAATTTAATTTTTTTTTTGATACATCACATGAAATGCAACATCTCTGTGCCATTTGCACGAAAAAAAAAGTATTGATTGATAATTTTATTATATGGATAAAATAAAACAATCAGAAAAATGCAGCTAAGATACGGTGTTTAAAATCAATCAACCAACTGCTAATGACTATTTATTGATTAATTACATCGAGATGTAAAAGAGTGATAAAACACCAACGTTTTTATTTTTATATATTTATGTAATTATAACAAATAGAAAGAAAAAAATAAAGAGGTATTTTTGTAACACAAATGAAAACGAATGTTTGAAGCGTAGGGAGGAAAATAAATGGCATTGTTTTTGTTATTTTTTAATTGAATGTATATTAGATTTTAATGAATGACACACACACTGCCATAGAATGTAACCATGCACCATGAAAACTAGAAATGAATGGTGAACGTACTAACAAAATTTAAATTGCGTCAATTAATTGAGAAATTTTAAATTGTTAAAAACGCGCTTTCAATGTTTAATTAATCATTAATATTATTTACATGATTAAAAAATTAGACGAAATATGAATATAATAAAGTAATGTCTTCCTAAATTGTTCACCGCTTCCAAACATTGAATACAAATCCTAGATTTCCTTTACAGAAGATCGCAGACAGGCAAGCAATCATCACAAATGCTACTTTCATTTAAAGAAAAGAAGAATACGAAAAAAAAGGCGACTGACTCTTAATTAGCATTAAGAGAATTTGATGTATAAATTTGAATTTGAATAACATATCCATTATGATGTATTAACACATACAATTTCAAAGCAAAATTGCTCTCTTAATCCAACGAGGAAAACAAATTATTGGCCTATTTCTGTACTAGAATGGTGCTAATCTTATTATGTTTTGTCATTAACACAAATAATGCGCATTTTTATTTTAAATTGGCTTAGCACCAAATATATTAATAATTGTACATAAAAATTATGTAATAATAATATTAATAAATATATATTATTTCATTAAATCCAAGCAAAACAATCATTATTTTTACAATATGATTATTGATATAGTTAACTTACCTATATACCTATGTACATCAGATTAACTTCCTTGGGATTTAGAATTTGAAAACAATGCGAATTGTTAATGTATAGATGTCAATCTTGACTAGTAGACTTTCGTACGAGTATTTATAAAAAGTTTCAAAGCAATGGCGATCATTTCCAGTGCATAATTTATCATAATGCCTTTAGATTACCAATGGTATCATCATCAATGTACCAATAAAAGTTTATGTAGTAGATCTCTAAATTTATTTTTATTAACTTTTATAAAATCAGCGTCTTAATTTTTTGAAATCCTAAGAGATGATCACTCATATCGGATAAGTTAAGAAACGATTAAAATAGAAATAAATATCCTACACTATAAACTTTACAATCAGGTGTATTCAAGCAAAAATTTGTTCAGACATTTGAAAAGTCCCGTAAAAGTCTAAATTAGAACCTGGCCAATTCCCATTAAAAAATTTATCAGTTTAATTTAGATTTTACAATAAATGATACAGTTAAAACCCGTAAAACGAGCAAAATTCGTTCCAAAACTTTACTGCGGAATTGTATCATAATTACTAAAGTGGTTGATCATGTATCCTACTGGGAGACGAGACGATCAAACGCAGCTTTATATGAGAAGTAGGTACATCGAAAATAAATCCATAATCGTACATAGCTACTCTTCAAATTAATCAAATCATGTGTTTTCTACTTTTTTGGTTTTTTTCAGGGTTTCCAGAGATACTTGTGTACCACCGTAACAAGAATTATAATACTTTTGTAATGATATTAGAATTTTCAGGTTTTGGGGAATGGAAAACGTAATTGATCAAAAGAGAGGCTTCAAGTGTTGAAGATCAAAATATATGATTTTAAGAAGCAAGATTTCTGACCTGACGAATTTGATTGCTTGGATGTCGTATCGTATCGCAGGTTGTTTATCGCATCGTTTCTGTGTGCAATTCGTATCCCTGTACTATTGACGCTAGAGATATTCTTTTTTACAAGCACTAGCTATTTTTTTAATATGAAATAAATTGGAAGGCAACTAAAGAAAATAGTTGTATATTGTAATAAATATATTTAAAAAGTCCTCCGCGTGAAAGGATGATTTTACTATAAACTTATATTAAATGCTTCTTTTTGTAGATTTAAAAATCCCATTCACATGAAAATAATTCTAATTCTGACATCTTCTGCAAGCTGTTATAACATTCCATCTCATCTGAAATAGAAAATTCAAAATATACATACATAATGTATCACAATAATACATTTATCACATCATAACATGCAGCATTACTGTGCAGGTTATCCCAAAAGGAACAGGAGAATGCTTATAAACAATATTTTTATTTTCAGCCGATTTATAGCATTAACACATTAAATACTTAGGTTTTCAACTGAATATAGTATTACTAATGCTCCACAAGAATAGCGGAAAGTAATAAAATATTTATAACAAGTTTCATTTTAAAATAGACTACTTCATTTTCCAGTAAAATCCTTATTCCGATAACAGTTTGTATAAAAGATATGAGCGATGATTCATAGGGAAAGTACAAATTGCAAGTGGAATTTAAAAATACAGTGAAATTGTACTGTCTGACATTATTCATTGCATTTATTTATTTATCATTATTTCATCGTACTAATGCAGATAAGCCTAACGTGACCAGTTTAATTAAATAAGAAGCAACTCCAATAATTTGTTCTACAAGCCGAAACATTCATATGAACACATTAATGATTAATAAATTCTCATTACAATAATTAATGAATGTGAATGTGAATCTAATCAACCACTAAAAGTAAGGTGGCAGTTCGCACATGAATTAAAGAAAAAAAATTCTGTTTTGCGCAATAATATTTGTCCACGTACATGTAATTGAAAATAATTAATTCAGTCAATAAAACTTATATAGATTATAAGTGAAGTTGTATGAAGGTTTTTTTAGAACCCAGATAAGCATTCACTAAAGCAAGGTGCTTGTTTTATGCAATTAACGACTAAGCTAAAACATTATTTGGTTTCACTGAATTTTTATACATCCGAGAAAAATATGTTTTTTTTTCTAAAAATTGACATCAATTTCAGGTGCGTGTAATCGACCAGGGCATTTTATGACCCGCAAATACATTAACTATTACATGGCATATTTATTAAAATCTAAATGACCACTTACCCGAATTGTATGCTACATTATCACTAATAGGAATGGCAGGTTTCAGATACTCAGCTAAATTTTGATGTCGCCGATGCTGGCGAAAATACGAATGGCTCAATAATTGTCCGCCACTGGGACGATCATCGGCGTCGTGTTGCAGACACAATGCGCCAATTTCATGCAAGCCGTCGCTGAATTTACGCTCAGCTTGCTTCTTAAAAATCGCTTTCAATCCGACATCTCCTAAATCATAGAGGTAGTATTCAATCAATCATTTATCTTACGTCGATCTTATATACGCACCATGCACTTCGGTATCATTGTTGGACAATGTTGTTGAGTCAAGCAATTGCGGTGCACAGCCGCGTACCTTTTCCGTCAGCATTAATGTCGTGGAAGTGCCAGCAAACGGTTCCGCGCCATTTGCTAATTCGCACAGCAATATACCGACGCTGTAGATGTCCGATTTCTCATTATAGCCTTGCAAATTTTGCTCGAGCATTTCCGGGCTCAACCAGTTTAAATTTTTAGCTGTACTTGACGGAAAAGTGTGTATCTGCTTCTGCCATTTACCATTTTTTATGATCGGGCACGAATAGCGAAAACCAGTAAGGCATGATGTTCCATTTGCTGATACTAACACATGGCTGGCGCGAATCGCTCTGTAAGTGGAATAATGTGTTACTGGATTTATCGAACTATGCAGTAGCTATTTATATAATAAGTACGTAATAGAGGATTTTATGTACCAGACGGTTTAATGGTCAAGCAAGTGATAGTGACCGAGTTTCATCTGTTCAATATTAACGACTCTATATATAATATTAAGCATGATGCAAATAAGCAAGACAATTATGTTTTCTTATTACCAATTATTTGGTATTGACAAGCGACTGTTTTACTTTATCCTACGAACTAGTAATAAATTGTCAAACAATCGTACATAAACAATATTAGAGTGATCTAAATTATAAATTGAATAGAATACTATCCTTGCCAGATTTACACATCAGCTATACAGCTGCAGCTTAAGGCTAAAGAATGGTGAAGATAGACCACTTTACTTATTGTGTCAAGTGAGAACATTTTCGTCATGCTGATAGTTTTATATGCAAATTCAACTTGACCAAGCCATCCAATCTACTTAAATTTCTAGTGAGAAAGCATCCCTAACTATAATAAGTGTTATGATATAGACTCATCTTCATTCTTATATTAAAACTTATTCATTGGTCACATAAGTAATGCGGTTCTTTTTAATTTATACAATACTTGACTTGGACTTTAAGAATCACTATAATCTTGAAAGTGTTTCAAGTCCTTTTATGTAATTCATTTATTACGACAGTAAAGAAGTTCTGTGTCATTAAAATGAAAAACTGCTTAAATGTGTTTTAAAACATTAAATTTCCTTTAGGCATACAGATAATAGAAATTATTAAGTAATTAATATATAATTGGAGTATTAGTCACTTTTAAACAGTTTTGACTTGATATAAGACTTGATGCAGCTCGAAAATAGACTATTCGACATAATCGAGAATATTTCAATTTAATGAAATATATAATTTATCCTGTTATAGCTCTAAACAAACAGATATCATAGATATCCCTTGTAGTTTCAATTTTAAAAAAATTCTTTTCTTGCTATTAAATTCAAACAGCTGAATATTTTCATAATAATTACGAAATAATAACTTTAAAAATTCAGCTACACTACACAAATAATTTCGATATGGTGAAATTAGCATGTATCAGCTTATCTCCGCTAGCTCTGACCTGCACAAAGAGCAACGGAAAAAACCGCATTAGTTATGGGATATCCCAATATTATGTTTCTCGGTGCCACTCTATATTTATTAAGTTTAATTTATTGTGGGTCTAAAAATATGTTATTTTAACGCCTCATTCTCTCTAAATCTGGCACTGGATGCTATCAACTCTCGTAATGCATCGTTTTTAAGCATAAGCTGGTTGAACTCAGAAACATCTCTCGTACGGCATATTCTAAAATGTGAAAACAAGATCTGTCATACGAAGCACAAACAATCCAAGTATTCTTTACAATATTTTATAATGAATACAATAAAAACCTGTGAATTATCCCTCGTTTATGAACGTAATCAAGTGCCTCAAGAACATCTCGCATTATTAACGCGATTGCTGGCTCGGGAAGACCTAAAAAATGCTTAATGGTTATAAAACTCATTATAATTTATCAATTTAGATAGTACCTTCACTAAAATGCACATTCAATAAATCCCTGCAAGAACCGTATCCCATCAATGGACTGACAACAAATAGTTCCGAACCGTGGACAAAACTAACCAGATATTTGATAATATTCGCATGTTGTAGTTGTCGGGTGAGGATGATTTCGTGCTGAAAAAGAATATAGAAAATAAATTAATACATTACGGAGAATGTCGTGCGTAATACTTCAATCAAATCAACGTCCTCACGAACTCTATCTAAATTTAATTTCTTTATAGCCACCATTTGCCCGGAAGGCAAATGTTTTGCTAATTGCACTGTTCCAATATTTTGATAACATTGTCCTAAGAGAGAAAGCGTTTTATATGTATCATTTGCACTAAAATCATTCAACATTTTCATTCAACTAGATAAATTGATCTGACATAACCTAAAACACAACAAAAACAACGGCGCCCTGTAGGCAACCCATTTCACACGACAATAAATAATGATGACAAACAACAAACAACAATTGTTTAATTTTTCAACAGTTTTTATTTAGTAAATATCGCGTCGTTCGATCAATTTTGTTTTAACAATATATATATATATATTTATATAAAAATACTAAATTATTTACATTATTAAATATAAATTATAATTCATCCTTAACATAATCATCAAATTCTTCCTCAAGTGGTAATGTTTTATTGCAATATTTCGTTTCCAACGAACATACTCTGATGTCGACGTTCTCCAAGTTGTTAGCAAAGTTCTTGATGATGGCGTCTTCATATTCTTCAATTAATCCTTCACACTAGAACAATGCAGATATTTATTAAAACATTAAAAGAAATATTCTCTTGGCTCGAATATAAGAATTAATCCCATTTTCAAATGTTGGATTTTATTTAAATGCATCAAACATTAGTATTAAAAAGCAAATAGGACAATATTTTATTAACTTTCCACTTTTGACTAGATTGCATTGTAATGGAAAATTAATTAAATAAATAAAAAAATGTCTTATCTGAAAAAGAAAAGCTACAAAGGCAGTAAACAATTATTAATATCTAATGCTTTGAGGAAGCAATAAAAGTAAAGAGAAATAAGTTGTAGCTTCTGTTTTTGCAGACTATGTATTTTGTGCTTGATATAACTTCTACTTCTAGATAAACAATTTTGTCTTATTTCAAATACATTTTTGCATCAAATGAGATTCTTATTTTCGGGCATAGGAAGTACAAGTGAATAATATTAATATGAGACACTGTGGAGGAATTAAATACATAAAAGTCGGTTAAAAATATATTAGTGGCAATTTGCTTTTAAATTAATAAATATAGTTACGAAAAGAAAATATTTTTGGTGGTAGAATTGGCTCAAAATACTCCAATTGTAACATAAAGTTTTGAAATGGAATTTACTCCATTTTTAGGCCTATCCTAGCAGGAAAAATTAATTTCGTCACAGCCAACCTATTTTATCCTTCTTACGTGAAATTTAGGCATTATTTTCACTAATTTTGTTTTAAAACCAACAAATAATGTTTGAGATGAAAAAAGAAGTGCAGAAAATAATTTTTGTTAGATATTTTATCTTCAATGCATAGAAGAATAACTGCAGTCAAAAAAATATAAGCAAAATGCCAATAAATTTATAACAAAAATAGTAGTATCGTATTATAGTAGTAGTATTTTCATTCCATAGAAACCGTTCTAACAAACATTAAGGTGTTTTGTAAATATATGCTGGATGAAACAAATATAATTCCATTGTCATACTATCAGCAATAAACATAAAAATTAATGGCTTTTATATCTGTATTAAATGACACGTTTTTCTAAAGCAACAGATAAAAATATTTAAAACAACGTGTATAATATAGATTTGTTTGCTTTAATATAATACATGTATGGCATTAATTTAATGTAACCACAACTGCGTTCGAATTATCACAATTTTGATTCATAGCTTTATCAATAATTTCATTTGATGTCCTTAAAACTATGCATATTTTAACCGTATTAGAAAAACTCAGTATACGCCGATTCAATTTACGCCAATTCGCTGCACCACGTAATGTTCACGATTTTTTATGCAGGACTAATTTCAATATCAATTTTAGTCATTTTTGTTTAATATTATCGTTTTCACGTTCAAGTATTCTTAAACAAAACAAAAAAAAAATATTTTCTAATAAGTTAAGATGACGATTACGCTTCGAAATTAGACTTTCTCTATCAACAATAGTTGCTGTATTTCAATTTAATCATTTTTTCCCGGGATGCTTATTTGATGAATTTACGGGTGCTATGGTTACAGATTTGCGTGAACTCGTTTGCAATATTTTTACGTTGCTGTTGAAAAATTTCAATTTTGAAAGAATAGTTTTTTACCCGCTTTTGGTGCAGGCATTTAAAGAATTGGGAAACGTTTCTCACTTCAATTAGCTATGAAATGAATATGTATCTGTATTATTACACAATGGGATGCAACAAAATGGTTTAGTCATTCTTTGTTTAACTTTTGCCCTTTTACAACTTGTAGCAACTATTTTGCCACAAAAATCAAAGTAAAATGTTGCAAGTATTATCGAATGGATGAAATAATATGTATTTCGTATTATAAGTGTATTTATGCAGATTATTCGATAAGTCTGACAGGCCCATTTATTTTGAAAACGCATAATTGCTTAAACAAAAATTATGAACATAAAACCTTTTGATGATAGTATTGAATTTGAACTTGAAAGTGCTCATTATTTCTAAATTGAAGATAGCACGTTTTTAAATCTAGTAAGTAACTTTCACCCAAATTTGATATGTCATCACTTAAAATAACATCACTTTTAGTTAAATATTCAAGATTTTCAATAAAAGATTGTAGCAAAGCTAAAGATTTTTCATTGTTTAACTTTTCTTTCAGAATTTTTATTAACAAATAAAAAAATGTTAATAACCGTAGGTAGAAATTCAATATCACCATCAAAAAACAATATACGTGTGCATAATGTTCGTTTAAATAATTATGTCTATAAAAAGGGGGTTCTCCGACTTATTTTATTATAATATTTTAACTTTTTTAGATGTTTAATGTAAATTTGTACGTAATTTAATGTAAAAAGAGGTAAAGTCTAATTGACCTATTTTTGCATTTTAATTTTGAAATGTTAAATACAAGGGAAAGTCCTCGAAAACTATTCGGACAATAAAAATGCTCATTAGCGATCAGTTATTATATCGAAACATGTTCGATATTTCCAATAATAAAATAATCTATTTATAGAAAAGCCAGTATTTTTATAAATTGCAATCTGTTATTTATATAAATTTTTATTTATAGTTTGAAATACGTGCATTTTTTTCATCTAATTGATGAGTTAAAAATGCAAAAATAGAATGAATTATTAAAAGTGGCAAGCATATTGTTGTGTGGAAACATTAGTATCAATGAGATCACATGATACTGCCGCCGAATGCACATGGTCAACACTTACATAATATTTCAAACTTTTATTTAAGTCGCTGTCTTGAATAATATCAACCTTCATCATATCATCGCTCATTTTACCATTGGAATCGATGAGCTTGATCAAGGTCAATTTACCATTCGTTTTCCACGTTGCCCGAACGTAATCATCCATCTTATTACAAACATTATCTAACACTTCAGATAGGTATATTTCGCTGCGTGCCTGCGATATCTTTCTGCGATTCATATTGCCATCACCATCGAGTCGATAGCCGCCAGTATCGACGACGATATCCGGGTCCAGTTGGCTGACCACATTTTCAAGTTCGTTGATTGTTGTCTCACATACTGGAAAAACATTGATATTGTTTGGCGATGTTTTTCATTCAAGCGCGACGAGAAACACGAAACGAAATCAACTTACCCAAACATTTCAATTCCTGTACGTTGATTTTCACTTGATGTGCGTCGATCAGCGCTAAACTCAGCAGGAACCATACACAAATCGGTAGCATTCTGCCAAAAATAAGCGAAACTTCATTGCATCGACGTTTTATTTATGATTACATTTAGTCTATGACACGTGTCTATATTATGATTCGCATTTTATTTTTGTGTATGATGTGTTGCATACGCCGCATAAATTTAATTAAAAAAACAAAAATAATTACGCTATTTTTAGATTGAAATTATTCGTGCAAGATGACGCACATCGCGTTTTATATAATACTAATTAAAACTGGAACTCAATTAGCAGATCTAATTTTATTAAAAAGTGTTTCGTGGGCTATTATTTTATGTTAATTGTGTATTTAAAGTCTGCGAATTTAAACTTACCGCGCTGGTAGCTTACTATCTGACACTTCTGGTAACTGCTGCACTCTATAATTAGTTTAAATCTGTTAAGCCGGTGCTGCACTCTACGATTGATTAACATGGCCGGGTGAATCTATTTTATAGATATTTTAAATATAATTACTTGCTGATAAATGTATACTAATGGTCTTGCAGACAAAATGATGATTTGAGTTTAATCGATGATTAAAAATTTTCATCAAGTACAAATGGTTGCATATATCAAATAGAGACAAGGCATTGAGCATTAATATTATAAAATAGGATCTTGATACGTTTGATGCTAATTTATTTGTTTATTAATTATTTATATATTGTTATTTTAATTTATGAAATTGTAAACAACGGTCCTTAACAACAATGTTATTTTAAATGAACCGCTCATTCCTGGATACACTTAGTACGTGCTGCCCCCTAAACTGTTTATCACACAACTGAAGCGGACGTTTCCATTTTGGGCGTACGAAAGGTGAGTACGCCTTGAATTCGTATAGTTATTTCAAATTTTAAACGTATTCCGTGAAAATGAAATTAACAAATAGACGTTTGATTGACCTATCAAATATTTTATTGCGATAATTTGTGGAAATGAATAAAAATAGGAATAAATTATTTTTGTTTATTCAGCGTAGCGTTTGGTCCATTCCATTCTAAAATGGTATCGTCCAAACAAGCTTCTGAAAAGTTTAAGCAGCCAGTCGCTAATCGGTCATTGTTGAGGCAAGTTGTCAACAGAATGTGTCAGAATTTTACATTCATGAATTTTGGTGTGAATAAGTGTTTTCGTGGCGAAACATTGTTAAAATTATTACAAGACGTTGATTTGATAAGATTTAATGAAAATTTGTGTATAAATTCAACGAAAACGGCTTCAATTAGGTGAGAGACATATTTTATTATGAATATTTTCGTTGGACGCATTGTGGCGTCTCGCTTGCAAATTTCAATCATCATTTCGGCCAATTTGATGAATTAACATCGAAAAAAGCGTGCTAAATGTAATGTACATTTTGGTTGATCCAGAATTAGCTCGTTGTACTTTCTAAGTGGGAGGTGCAGGGTATTTTTCACTCTGAAATATTCATTTTTTTTATGAGAGAAAATATGCAAACGGGCTGTTGCTTTATCGACATTGCGTTACGCATTTCGGTTTTATTTAATATAGTAACGAAATAAACATGTTTTTATGCCAATTTTAGGCATTGTTTGGTTGAATCGCAACGTTGCGGATATAAAATTTTTGTGTGTGCTGTGAAATATGGCAACAATGCCAAGCGAGCGTGTTATAAAATAAAATACATATAAACGATAGCAGCAGCGTGAATTTTTCGTTTTCTTATACTATCTTCACACTAAAAAGCACCAATAGACCAATTGAGATTGTTTTATAATTAATAAATCATAATTGTACATTATTTATCATAACAAAAATGTTTCCGAATGATTCCAGCCTCTTTAAATTACGCAACGTACAACTTCATAACGCGTTTTGACCAAAAATGCATCTTTGTTCCGTTTAGGAAGCTAAATTTTCTACAAGTACAAGATTTTTGGATTTGTGCATTATATTTTTTTCGCTCTGTGTTTGTTTACTGCGCTGTAAGCGATTCTCAACCTAAATCGCATCGCTGCTTCAGTAATGTGGCAACATGGCTTGCACCTCTGCTTACGTCCTTTTCCCCTCCCGTTCTCAACTAACAATCGATTCGTTTTGTAGCCAATGACGAGCTGAGTTACGTGATCGCGGGAGCGGACAAGGTGCGCAACGTTGCCGGGCCGTTGAATTTCCCGCGCGCGCGCCGCCCAACAAATACACAACCCAAAATCTATTTTACACATATATACATGGATGTGTGTTGATGAGTGTGTGTTATAATAATAATAATGAAAGTGTATATGCGCGCGCTCAGTTGCGTTGTCACGGCCCGCTTTTTTCTCTTTTGCATCATCAACATGACAAAAAAAAATTTGATTTTTGCATGATTACGTAACGAATTTAAAAATACGTGTTTTTCATATCAAATAAATATATCAAGGACGTTATGGTATTTATTTTTTTCTGTTGCTGCTGCTGCGGCTGCTGTTCTGTTCTGTATCTTGAACGACGGCTCTGTGATAGGATTTAGCGTTGTTTTGGTCTTTAATCGCACACGCATCCACGGCCTACTGGTGATGATGTTGATTAGAGGGCAATGCGACGTTGCCGTACCTTGCTGTACGCTCCCATATGATTGTCGCTGTCCCGTCGCCAACAACACACTTAATTTGTGCTGCTGCGTGTTGTGTGCTCGCGCGCTGCGTTTTCGTTTCATAGCGCCACCATTATCATATTAATAAATATCGTTTGGTGCGTTGTTTCTTTTCTTGATTGCGATTTTCGGTGTGCGAATAATGGCTGTTTGCAACGATTTGTTTCGTTATTGCGACATCATCGTTGTTAAATTGCAGCAGCAAAAGCAACACCAGCACCACCACCAGCAGCAGGAAATCAAAACCGCGCCCATTTATTCTATCTTTAAACAACACCATCTACCAAATACGTGAATCTTTCCACACGCACGTATTTGTTCGATAAACTGATAATGTGAGTTGAAATATATGCATTTTATTTTTAAGTAAATTTTAATTCGGCGCTGAATAAGATGGAAGTTTGTTATATAAAAATGTGAATCATCACTAGTTTGCGCGTCCTTCATCTTATTTTTTTTTCGTTGTGTTATAGTCACTTGTAAAGTGCGCACGCGTCATTAATTTGTAACTATCTTGACCATTTCAAATGTGGAAAATACGCTTTAATTCATTTTTATTAGCCGAATAGAAATTTGTTCGCCTCAGTCAGTGTGTTGCGTCTCGGCACGCATTTATTTTATTTCTCAGAAAATATGCGGAATGGGGGCGCATGCGCTTCTATATCCAACTATACTACAACAACATATTTCATTTTTTATTGTTTATTTATTTAATCATTTGTTATTGTAATATTTTTTTCATAACGTATTTCTCGATGCGCTGTTGCCGCATATTATCAGCCAAACATATGTCTGCTTACTTACCTTACCTGCCTGGCTGCCTTGAGGTTCTCTTACTGTTAACTCAACATTTTTATCTTTTAATTATTTCTAATCTAGCTACCGGTTTGTTTACTTTGTCGTTGTCGTTTTTGTGTTCATCTCTCGGCATCAAGCATGTGGGAGTGATTGAATAAATTTTCCACACGCCGCGTGTCTTATTCTGCTCACAATATTAACTAAATATGAAATTCAATTAATTTGTGTTTTTGTTGATGTTGTTGTTATTCTTGCGGTTGCATGATTTTCTAATTTTTTGTTCGCTGCAATGCTTAATGGGATTTTAATGCTAAAGTTTGCATATTTTCAGTCAAGTTTAAATAATGCCATGGGTTATGTAATATTTTCTATAAATTATAAAATACTTAAAATGTTTGCTTAATTTGGAAAATCAGGCGTAAATCGTGTTCATATTTTATTACGCTGCGTCTTATAAACCGAGGGGTAATAAATTAGGCTAAATCAATTATATTATCGTGTTGTTATTATTTTCTTTATTCATTGTTTGAGTTTTTTTTATTTAATTTACAACTCTTAATTATTGTATACATTCTTTCAAAACAACTAATTTAGATAAGGTAAAATTTATTGTTATTAAAACGTATTATATAAAATCAATAAGAATTATATTCGAACGGTAATTGTAGTTTGAAATTAAAACATACAACATAAAATATTATAGATTTGTTTAATTATTTAATAAACGTTTTTGAAAAATTTACAATTAATTATTATAAAATATATATTAAATTTACAATTATTAATGGTTTTGTTTCCTATTCAGAAGAAAGCAAGTTGGATGTTTTTATACAGCAGGGGGTGGGTACAGATGAGGCCTAGAAAAGAGACAATCTGTATTTTATGCAAATACAAATTCTTTTATCTAATGTGAAGAGAAACAAATATATAAAATATAATTACCTGCATATTAAGCGTTCCTGTAAGACAAAAAATCATTAGGAAGAATGTGTGTATTAAGCGCAGATTTCTATTCAAAATTTTTAGTCAAAAATTTTTCAAATAATATTAAAGTAGCAACAACACGATTTTTATTATTATGGAAAATTTATAATTTCAATGGGAGCCTTCAAAAGAATTGCCTATGAAATATGCAGGTGCGTCTTACAAGCTCTAAATTAATAATCCAGTGTTTCATTTAAAATTCCCGTCAATCTTAAAAATAGAACTGAATAAATAATGACGGGAACTAAATTTGCAAATGCATGATTGACTGCAAATGTCTAACACTAGATGACGTATTATAAAACTGTTTAAATATTAAATATTAATCTATAAAATGCGATGTATAAAGTTATGATTTTGTAACTTATATGTGAGCAAGGCAAAAAAACTTTTACATTCATTTAATTAATTATTGCTATAGTTGTTTAATTTTTTTAAACCTAAAAAGTAATTTTAGTGAAATATAATTTACAATTTTTTAGCTGAAATTTAATTGCATTTTGAGTTGCTGTTTACCATGTTATTTTTGCTTGTCTGTACGCCAATTTAACTTAATGAATAATTATTATCCAAATAATTGACATTAATAAACTGTGCTTATGTATAAAAACTACATATCTAACATTTTATTAATATTAGAAGTTCTATAAAATTATCTAAAGAGAGAGAGAGAGGGCGCGCGCTAGTATTAATTAATTACAAGCAATTAATCATGGCAATATATTAAAATTAACATAATTTACCTCTTAAAGCAGCAAAGCTAATTTTCAATCTGTCAAATATTTTCCTTATTCATGAAATTCATTTTTGTATTGTGCAATACAATTTGTAACTGCTAGCAAAATGCTTTGTTTTCTTATTGCACACTCAGAATCCGTGTTTTCATGATGGATGATGTGTTAAATTATTGTCAAGATGGTAGTAATATTCTTCTATCAAACATATTATTTCATCCATCATGCTCTATTGTATGAGCTATCAAATTTTTATTCACTTGCAATTAAATAATTTAAGCAGACGGGCAGGTGTAATTCTTAAATTTTACGAGCAATTTAATTATTTTTTAATAGGAAATGAATTAGAAATGTTGTAAGGCTTCAAGTGCTTTTTTTTGAGAGGCCAGGTTCTATCGATAATAAGACTTCATTATTTGTGTAATATAATATTGGAGAAAATAATAAATGTTTTGTTTTGCATAGCATGGGGTTTTTTGATCGGATCATAAAAAAAGCATTAAAGTGTAATATATTATTACCTCTACTTTTTATTTATCTTTATGGTTTTCTAATATCATTGATAATAAATGAAACAAATATGTATCGAATTAATAACAAAGATATACCCACTACTAATCATATTATGAAAATTTCATACAAAGAAAACAGAGATTCGATCGTCAAAAGTATGTAAAACTTTATAGATTAAAGACATTTCTCAGGAGAATTATAGAATATCAGTTTCGATCAAAGACCACTAGGATGTATTTTTTTTAATCGAAAGTGCACTTCCCGTTATTTCAAAACTATACACGTATTGGAAAGATTTTATTTGTATTTTCCATCAAAAGAAACTTGAAAAAAAAAACCGCATAATCATTTTGTGCTGCACTGGCGTTTATAAAGGTCCGTAAAAACAATTCCTATTGAGAGAGTGATTGTTTTCTTAAACATTTTTCCCTTTTTTAGACAGTAAATGCTATTTCCTGTTAAAGAAAACAAGCACAGTAGCAGTTTGAATGCATCGAGAATCTTAAGGGTAGAAAATTCTTGCACTTTATACTTATAGCGAACTTAACAAGAGTATTGATTCGGATGAAAAATTTTTTAGCCTGAATAATACCGTATTTATTTGTGCGTAAGGCGACCTTCCAATTACCCGGTTCAGAGAAAAATGTTATTTTCAAATTGATTTTGAAGAATTTTGTTGCTAACACTTGGTCTACTATATTTGAATATCGAAAGGTTATATTCATCGTTTTATTCATTTTTTATACATTTTTGGATACCCACCAAGTGTCTTTTTCAAATTTTCTATATAAACACTCTTGTTATGAAGGTAGATCATTAATTATCATAAATCTATCTTAAATCACGTAGAATTTTTGTCATTTATCATGTATAAATTGAGGATTCTCTCCTTCCCCTTGCATCTCAAACAAAATTTTATGGAAAATTATAAATTAATAAAGATATTGAAGTGATTGAAGTTGCAAAGTGAAGTTGATTAGCACAACACGAATTCATCCATAGTTGAAAACAACTTAAATTTTGAATTTTTTTTAGATCGCGCTGTGCAATAAGGAGGCAACTCCAAAACTTTTATCCTCATTCCACCTATAAAAAAAATAAATGAAGAGAAGAAAAAGGAAAATATAATAAAATAAACCGAAAATGTGAAAACTAAAGCTGCCTCGTTACCGCTGAACGTCCTTCAATTTCGGAAAAATTAAATTAGTGGCTACTCCTCAATTTTCTTTGCAAAAAAGGGTATAAACGGAGGCCGTTATTCTCATAACATTTAAAATGAAAGACGCTTACTTATATTACAACGAAGTCTAATCCATTTAGTGTTTCTAACACTTACGGTAAACCGATTATATTAAATAAAGGATAAGGTATCTATGTATCATATCGTTATTCATAGTTTGCATCTACATTCATCTTATATTTATTTGCTACTTGCTAAAAATATTTGCAAATATCAAAATCTATACAATTTATTAATTTTAAGAAATATATATACTTTAAGGTTTTTATACACATATCAGATTCATTTTTTAAGACAAGTACGAAATTTGTAGAGACTGACTAAAATGCCCGTATTATAAATATTAATTAAATGCAAAATATAAATTCCTCTTTTTCTCTTTACATGAGAATTCGAAACGAAACTATATTTTTTGATAACTCTGTTCTTTTATCTAAACTTATGCTAAAAAGAGAGAACCAATTGCGGAACAGCGAATCAACCCGTAATTTATCTTATTAGACGTTGTAATTTGACTAAAATATTTAAATTTCTCATTGAAATTCTAATCTGTCTGCCTACTTAAAATTGTCTTATATTTTATTCACTTTTCGAATGAAGGAATCATAAATCTTCAATCGTGTTTTATAACATGTATTTATCAGTTGGCGACAATAAGATTATGTTGTTTACTTTATGAGGAAGTACCGTAAAATTGCAAATATATCACACTCTCAATATTTTGAAATATAATAATGATAATATAATATATAGGACAAATTATTCGGAGAATTTGTTCAATTAAAATATTAATGGAAGATTAATAAACGTAAATGCCTTAAAAATATTTAAATATAAAATATTCAAAAATTAAACAGCAGACTGAAAAAAATGAATGTTTACAAATGAGTTTACATTAAATTTATAATTAGGCGATAAAACAATGATTGAATAATGCCTACTACAGGAGTTAAATAAAATTACTTATAGGTTGCATTTACTAGTTAAGTTTATGTTAGTAGTAGTGTTCGTTTATTAGCCAATTTACCCTATGTTTATAAACACTATTAAGTCGAAATAAAACATTAATTAATTAATAGCCAAACAAACATTCGAAAAACAAATGAAAAACTTTTTGCTGCCTTTTTAATTTTTTTGATCAATAAAATTGTCGTAATCTAACGATTTATGGTTTTAACCAAAGCAACACTTTTCATAAATAAAAATAATACATACCCATGTGTAAGTAGTTGAAGAAAAAATTAATCGAATGAAATAACATGTTAAGAAAGCATATAATTCATAGAATTTGTAATAAATAAGTATTGCTTATTTCATTTCATACAATGCAGGTGCATTATACATACCTATGTAATTCATTTCCAAAATTATATTTAGAGTATGAATATGAAATGTGTAAATGGTGTGTTGAGTAAAAAAGTTAAACTGCAAAGATGTTCTTATACTAAAATGCATGTTTGTTTGTTTGTTTCAGCCATTCAGATGTAATTTGAAATGAAACGTTTGCGTGTTGACGAGACGGTAAAGGAAGGAAATATACCTCCGAGTAATCTGTATCGTTCATCATTGCCAAACGTCCAAGCTTCAACAATTGCATATTCAGGATCTGGAGGTGGTGGTGGTGCTACTGGAGGAAGTGTAGCAACAGCAGCAACAGTAAAAGTAGTCAGCGAGGGTATGCAGTCGAGTTTGTATTCAGCCGCGCCACCGGTAAGCTACGGTGCAATGCCAGCGGCAGCCGCCCCCCATTCTGGTAAACCACAGGCGATGCAACCCTTGGCAATGGGCGGTCATTCACAGGTGCGCACCAAAGGCGCCTCACCGCCGACCGCTCCACCGCAAGGTGCACAGCAGCAACAATCACCAGGCAGTAGTTTTCAGCGTTTAAAGGTAGAAGATGCGCTCTCATATTTGGACATGGTCAAGTTTAAATTCTCTGATAAACCACAAGTGTATAATGACTTTTTGGACATAATGAAAGAATTTAAAAGTCAATCGATTGATACGCCCGGTGTGATACAGCGCGTTTCAAGTCTGTTTCGTGGCTATCCCGAACTTATTGTCGGTTTTAACACATTTCTTCCTCCTGGTTATAAAATCGAAGTGCAAAGAAATGATCAGGGATATGCATTCCAGGTGTCAGTCAGTGTTCCATCACCCACAGGCACAATGATGCCTGATCCACAACAGAAACCGTCCATGATTCTTAGTGGTACGGGTACAATAATACAAAGTAATGTTACTAATTTGGGACAAGCAGCTACATTATCCTCACAACCCCTTACCATTACTTCATCGCATGTATCTCAGGTTACTCCACAGCAACAGCAAACAAATTCGCAAGCCACGCAAGCAAATTTCAATCCACCACCGAGTTCAGGTGGTGGCGGCGGTGGCGGTACCGGTACTGGCGGCGGTGGCGGTTATAACGCAACAGCCACAGCAAATCTACATAATAATTCAACGGCGCCTAACGCCCTGCAACTTACAGCGGCCCATGCTGCTGTAAGTCAAGCGTTAGGAGGCGGACATGTCGATACACCCCAAAATCAACCTGTAGAATTTAATCATGCCATAAATTATGTCAATAAAATTAAGGTAACGACAATGAAACCTATTAACATATATCGATTATGCATTAAAACAATTTCAATTTACAGAATCGATTTCAAGGGCAGCCAGAGAAATACAAACGATTCCTTGAAATCTTGCACACTTATCAAAAGGAACAGCGTACATTGAAGGAAGCCTGCCAGGAACCGGGGGGCGGCAAGCACTTAACCGAACAAGAGGTGTACAGTCAAGTGGCGAAATTATTTGAAAATCAAAGCGATCTATTAGCGGAATTTGGCCAATTTCTACCTGATGCAACAAGTCACATATCGCAGCCATCAATGTCCGAACATCTTCCGAATACCGTTAAGAAGCAGCTACCGAATAAACAATATCGAGATCACATACCCGATCGACATATATCATCGCATAAGCCTAGTCATATGCCCTCGGTTCAAGTGAAGCGTTCATCGCCGCCCTACTCAACACCCATTCGGGATGCGCCACCGCCCAAGAAGCATAAAATGTCATCCTGCCGCGATGTTACGCTAGCCGAAGCCGGAAAATTTGGTTCACTAAATGATTACGCATTTTTCGATAAGGTATGTTGTTTTCATTTTAAAACAATTTACATAATCGCGACACCTTGCTAGTAGATAAGATATTTATTTAGAAATTTAGAATTGTTGACCATACACTCATATTTATTAAACTATAAAAGTTTTGCATTGCATTGCATTGCTATTATTAATTAGCTCGTAATGAGTCCAATAAGAAATGCAAATTTTTATTGAATACAATTAAACAAATCGAAAGAATTTGTTATTGTTTTAAAATTATATCAGCAAATTGATTTACAATAAGTAAATATCTTCTCTCATTCGTTTATTATCCCGAAATCGATTGCATGTTGCATGTTACTCTGAATTTTACAAATATCTCTAAAATACATACTTTTCTTAAATAGTTAATGTTCTAACATTATTTTGGATTTTAATGTGGATAACTATTACAATAGATTGCTTTCTAATCAATGCGAGTATATTATACAGGGTGTTTCAAAATATCGGTTACAATTTGTAAGGTACAAATTAGACACCTGCTTTTGTCAATCTTAGCAACAATTTTTTTATTTTTTATTTTGTTTTTAATAATTGCATTATGATTCAACAAATTGACAGCAAAGCTACAAATATGACCCTATTTTGGTTTAGGCCGCTGCATGTTTGCTTTTTCTTCGTGTCTTTAAAGATATTTTTATGCTAGATTAATTTAAAATAATTCTTAAATACATTTACTTTTTTTACTTGCTCTTCCATTCGATATTCGTAAATTTTCTATTTTACTTTACTACAAAATACATTATAAATATTAAATTTATAACATACCTATGTATTTTGTATTATAAGTATATTTATATACCCAGCTATTTACTTATTCTTCACTTTTGTAGAACCTATCTCAATACCTTCCATTATAATTGGATTCAATTTATGCCGATTCGATTTATAACGGTTTTCTTAGGAGCGAGCACATATATACACACCCTAGGCGCAAAGCGCTATACAGTATATGACTTAAACTAATCGTCTTTCAAAAACATTTTGAAGATACCTGTCATTTCGCAGATCTAACAACCGCGATCGTAAGCTCTTCACTACAGCGCCTATAGCCCCTATAGGTTAGGTTCCAATGTTATAATGATTTTTAATGATAGTAATGTGCTCTGCCTGCCATAGAAATTTGTAACTGATATGCTGGAATACACTGCAAATTAATACTTGTTGGCATTTACACAACGCCAATTTAGAACAATCTGTTTTAAGAGTAGATAAAGTGCGACTCTCCACCTTCTTTTAATTCGACTCTCTTGTTAATCTGTTATTTACATAAAACATATAACGAAAATAATGTGCAGTAATGCAATCTTGGATGATTAAGAGATTGTAGGCGGCATCACATTGTAATATATGCTGGTAGTAATATAATATGGAAAGGATTTTACGGATTGTATAAAAAATACGCTATGCATACAACCTTTGAGTTCTCTATCCTGCTGGCCCATAGAGACTACTTTTTTTATTATTCTAGCTGATTTCAGCGTTAGCTTATTTTGACGTTTGCTAATGTTCCATACATTTATAATATGCATTAGCTCGTGTATTTTTGTTGATTAACGATTTTTCACCTGAAAGTTTTTTTTATTCTGTAGATGCATATTATAATTTATAAATCACGTGGGTATTAATTTCAAAAATTTTAGATATTAATGATTAGTAAATATACGCGTTGGTACAAGCATCCGAAACAGACTTTTGAATTGAATTTCTTTGTAAACATAAAGTTTGTTTGTTTGTGCCACTAAGGGGTAGCGTCTTTTGTATTCTCCTTTAGGCGTTCTCATTCTTATGCAGGCGGGTGTATATTTAGAAAGAACAGCCGCATCGTAGATACTAGGACATATTCACTTGCGAAATCTTATCCTCTATAACATAATTATTTTAGATGTATACGGGTAGAAAAATCACTGATTGGCTGACAGATATAGACATGCATACAAATTTAATAACCCTCTAAAGATATTATAGCGTATTAGGAATGATGATTGCGCTTTATTAACCTAAAGTTGTGCGTTCGAATCCAACCGGAGATAATGTACTAGATATTTTCCGCTATTAATAGCGTGTTTCAATACTAGTATAATTGTAAACATGTTCTACACGACAAGAAAATTAGCTGATTGAAAGTCACCAATCGAAATCGATACAAATATTTAAGTTCTATACGTTATGGTACAGTCCTAGGATCTTTATAACTCAAGGGTTGTGTGTTCAAATTCAATAAAAAATACCGTATTTATGTGTTTTATTAAAATTGAATAACTATTTCGACTATTTCAATTAACTCCATGAAACGTATTCTATAAAAATCAGATTGCGTATTTCTTATTTCATCTTTTGAGTAGAGATGAGTTTATTTGGGCTTCTCGATGATAGCAAATAGAAACAATAACTGGTTATGAACATATTTTCTCTAACTTCTGCATCGAGAACCCGAAATACAGTCATTCCTATCCAAAAAACTGAGCTTCAATCGAGTTAAGAAGGAATATGGAATGCGTATAGAATACGCTGCGAGACTCTAATCTACATACACTTGAATTATAATATTGCTGAAATATACTTTAGATTATTTATTACACACCATTTGGGGTAGAGGACCTCTAGTTAGTTGAAATGACCGTAGTGGGACCGATACTGTATTATTTACATGCACGACCCCGGGTTAATATTTATTAGATAAACCGTTGTAACGTTTGTTAATGTGGTAATGTTGCTTTTTCAACAGGTGAGAAAGGCAGTACGTTCCCAAGAAGTGTATTGCAACTTCCTTCGCTGCCTGACGCTATTCAATCAGGAGATTGTCTCTAAAAGCGAGCTTGTCCAGCTGGTATCACCATTCCTTGTCAAATTTCCCGAATTAATGCGCTGGTTCCGCGAATTCCTTGGCCAAAACGACGTTGAACCGGTGCCGCCCTACACCGCAACTCGTATCGAACGTCCGCAAGGCGAGCATGCACATGATATAGATTATTCAACAGCGAAACGCTTAGGTGTTAGTTACTGCGTGATACCACCAACGCAGGAAGGTTTGCGATTTTCCGGCCGGACGCAGTTGTGTCATGAAGTGCTTAATAATCAATGGGTGTCATTTCCCACATGGTCGGAAGACAGCTCGTTTGTTGGTTCGCGTAAAAATCAATACGAAGAGTATATGTATCGTTGCGAAGACGAACGCTTCGAATTGGATGTGGTGATTGAGACAAATGCGTCAACGATACGCGTCCTCGAAGGCGTTTCAAAGAAATTGAATCGCATGAACGCTGATGATTTGGCCAAGTTTCGTTTGGATGATTGTTTGGGCGGCTCGTCGCCCGTACTTCACCAGCGCGCATTGAAACGTATCTACGGCGATAAAGCACAGGATATCATCGAGGGATTAAAGCGAAATCCGGCTGTTGCTGTGCCTGTCGTATTACGTCGCTTAAAATCGAAGGAGGAGGAATGGAGAGAAGCGCAAAAGGGTTTTAACAAAATATGGCGCGAACAGAACGAAAAACATTATTTGAAAAGTTTAGATTATCAAGGTATTAATTTCAAACAGAACGACGTGAAGGCTTTGCGCTCAAAGAGCCTCTTCCATGAAATTGAAACCATCTTCGAAGAGGTATATTATTTTTTAATGATTTTTTTAATTCAATTATTTACATTATCCTTTTTTTGTTTGACAGCGCAATGAAAAGAATGATGAGCGTGGTCAAAATGAACCTATCATCGGGCCACATTTGATTTTCCATTATCGCGACCGTTCGATACTTGATGATGCTGCCAATCTACTAATTCATCATGTGAAGCGTCAAACGGGAGTGCAAAAAGGCGAAAAGCGTCGCATCAAACACATTGTGCGTCAATTCATTCCTGATTTATTTTTCCATCCACGGCAGCAATTAAGTGAGGATGAGAGAGAGGATGATGGTAATTTTTTAATGTCTATTCGCTCATAATTATGATTGATTTTGTTATTTACGCTAGAATTAAACAAAAAATCAATAATGAATTATTTTTACTTCACTGTAGTAGTAAACAATTACTTTATTTTTTCTTCTTCATAAATAGAAAAGTCTTTATTATGAAATTTAATTAAATTGTAGGATATCTTTTAATTAAATGAAACGCACTAAACATTAATTGCCATACATTAAATGTTAATAATAATTATTCACTTAATTTATTAGATGAAAAAGAGGAAGGCAACGAAAGTCCAAATAGTAATTCAAGCAAGGAAGAAGGAAAGAAACCTATTTCGCGAGGTAATTCCGATCTTGATGTTACCGATGAGAAGAGAATGGAAATGATGGATATAAAAGAAGAGGATATTAAAGTTCCTTTACATGCACAAACTAACGATCCCGTAAGTCTTTTTTATTTTTACCTACCCCTTATAACGAGTAATCCGTATAGCGATTGATAACACGGCAATTGAATACACTTCTCATCGAAAATAGCTTTTGTCATGCGATTATTCTTATTATAAAAGTCAAACGTCTAATGCAGCGATTTTTGGCAACAAGGGATCCGCTGTCAATCTTCGATACATGCAAATAAGTCTAACGCTTTTGTGCCTTTTCTCAAATGTTTATATAAATTGCACATTTATGCCGCTTTTGAGAAAAAGTTCCGTGGAAAACAGATTAAACTATCCAAAAAGAGTGGAAATTATAACATTTCGTCAGAAAAACGTGAAATTTGTAACATGTTCCTTCATTTCTCTTATTTTTGCACGGCCTTTATCAAACATTCGTTGAAAATTGCAAAAATATCTCTCAGTTTTCATCTCATTTTTAAGTAATTTGCATGAAATATTTGTTACACATTGCAAAACTATTGTCGTTTCTAATATGTGAAAATTTGACACAAATCTTTGGAAAATTAAGAAAAATTTAATGAAAGCACGGTAAATTTATAACATTTTCATTTATTTTTCATGTTTTTACACGATTTTCTTCAAATGTTCTATGTATCTTTCAGTTATGTTTTTGGCGTCCGGTATGCGTTTTTAGGTAATATCGTGCTTGCTATGTAAAAATGGTTGCCTATCACTAGCAATATAGTTATAATGATGGAACAATTTAAAAAATCAATAATAAAGGATAAGACCGAAAATAATATTTTAGCATTCGTCAATCTAATAAAGCATTCATGCAACATTGTTTAATAATATTTTTGTTGTATTTTCTTTAAATTCAGAATTAAAAAAGACGAAGTCAGCCAATTTTTCCTACGGACTGGCAAAGATATTAAGCATTTTTCACAAGAACTGTTTCTGTTAGGAAATAGTCAAACAGAGGGACTTTGTTTAATATTGTGCCCTTATATTTCTGTACTTTATTTAAACAAATTCTATGTATTTGTGTAGATATTGATTTTTGATGCAAAAAATGTCAAATAACGAGCGATTGAATTACAAAGCACAAGCCTGGAAAGAATTATGCTCGTTATACGAGGTTTTGCTCTATAATTGGAAGTCGGCACAGTAATACCACTAAAGGAGCACGAAAAATTTCTGAGGTTCGAATCTAATAAGAAGTGACAACATGTTTACAAGATTTATTGAACATAAACTTTAATACGAATTTAAATAATGATGAGCACAATACAACACGAAAAAGATGGAACGATTATTTTGTGTCTCAATAAGCGTAAGTTGCTAACATAATACAAACAAACGCTTGGTGCAACGAAGCGTCAAAAAGATTCTGCATTATTGGTAAATATAGGCTTGACAATTGAATCAATAAATCATTATTAGTTCGATAAATTGTTAAATATAAAACAGTATATACCTCGAATTGTGTAGTTACTACAAAAGAGAATAGAATTGGGGCTTACTCTTTTTTTAACCACCTTTTCTTTATTGGAACAGATCAATCGTAGTCTACATGGTATTATTGTCTAATAAATCAAAAATTTGAAAATCATATGTCTAACCTATTTGATTCTTTTAAGATACAAGAAAATTATATTTAATTATGCCAAATTACGTTTGATTTTATATTGAAATGTGGATCGCTTAATCTAATTTTGTAGATGAGTTTTTTTTTAAATACTTCTCTATTATAATACATATAAGTTAATTTAAAAGGAATTTGAAAGTCGATTTTGTTATAAATTTTTTGTGTTATTCGTATAATTATTGAATTAGTCGAGTCGATGCTCTTGTTTGGTTACATATAGTTAGCCGAGCGCCAAATGTTGGAATTAATTAAGAAATTATTCTAGTTTGAGAGCACACGGACCTTTAAGCACGTTTAATTCACGGTATACGTAAAAAATTATTTTTGCTTTTTCATGATAATTAAGCATTGCAAGAAAATTATTTTCAGATTAGTCACTTAATTAATTTTCCTTTTGCAGTTGAATATAAGTGTAATTATCATAACTGCAATTATCTGTTTATTAACATAAAAATCTAATATTTTTTATTGCTTGTCAAGTAGATTATACCTCCAATTCAGCCAATCTAAAATACTGGTTAGAATCGTGGCTACCTTTACATTTTTTAATCTCCTCTGTTGAGATCCTTTCAATGCTCATTTTTTTAGTCTGGAGTATTGAAATTTTCGATTTTTTTAAATTTCGTTTGATAAAAAAGTTTATTTTTTATTTTTTATGCAATTCGCCGTACTCTACTGGTTTGAGAAAAAATGGAAGAAAGCGTAGTCATTTCATGATCCGCCCAGTCAATGATTCCACTCCCATCAAACCCTACAAATCATATTGCCGTTTGTAAAGAATAACTTTTGATGTTTGTTTCATTATTTTTCTCGAAGATACACAATTTTTTATTCTTTGATTTATTTTCTATAACAACTATCTGTAACCCCTTGCTCGCATATTGAAAATTGTATTTACTTTAATCGGAATTCTTATACAGAATCTATCACATCTCCTAGGTTTTAAACCGACAGAGGTGATGGTTTGTTTTAAATTATTGTTTTAGTCCAGACTGCATTTTACATACCAAATTATTTACTGTAATGCGGCCCATGATCGTTTACGCATATTTTTCTCACATATTACTGTATAGCATGACTAAATCGCGAACGTCTATTTGTTATTTGTTTACCATTTCAGTGTTTAAGGAATTTTCATTCGATAAATACCCGGGCACAAAAAAGAAAAAAATGCAAAACATTTATACTATTGTGTGCATTCGAGCAACGATATTTATATTAACGCGAAAGTCTTTAAACATTCAAAATTTCCAGCACAATATTCTCCAAAAAAATTGTATGCAACTTGAACGAACTTTACCCGAAACTGCTAAAATCCCAAGAGCAGCTGATACTCGCGAAATTAGATGCATATACGCAAGCAGATAATGATCAACGGTCGTGACAGTAAAAGATCGTTGCGTGGAAAAGTCCTAGCACTGCACAGGGAAAATGAATATACAAAATTCGCGTTATCTGAATTTCATCCTCTTTCTTAGCTGTCAGAAATGTTTGATCTTCAAAATGAGGCGTCTTGTCGCTTTCTTTAAAATAGTAATAACCGGATTGAAGCAGCAGGTATATCATATTATTTGCTTTTTTGCTAATTTGTTGTTCATCAAAAAGCTCCTTGAGTTTCTAGAATGACTACGTGACTTTCCATCTTTTTGCACAGTAGTAGATATAACATATCGAATTTGAGTATGATTTTCTACACCCAATTAAGATAAGTGGTACAATTTCCGGACAAAGAAGTAAATAAAATGCCAATTATTACGACGACAATCTATGCTGCAAAAAAACTGCGTATAATTATGCATTTTGTATACAAAAAATGATCATATTCTGATAAATATGCGAAATGTTATTAAGAGATTATAAATTAATTAAAACAGATATTATTGAATTGGATAGTCTACCAGTTGAATAAATAATTAGATATGGTAATATAACGATAAATAATTTGAAATTGATTTTTAATTATAGGATGAAGCGTACACATTATTCATGGCCAGCAACAATTGGTACTTATTTCTACGATTACATGCAATATTGTGTGAACGTTTAGCAAAAATCTACGATTGTGCTGTTAAATTAGCCGCGGACGAGAGTAAAGAAAATAATAATCGCAAGGAGAGTACAGCAGTAGCTCTACGCCTCAAGCCAAAACCTCAAATTGAAGTTGAAGATTATTATCCAGCATTTCTCGATATCGTGAAAAATCTATTAGATAGCAACATGGAGGCGAATGCATATGAAGACACACTGCGTGAAATGTTTGGCATTCATGCCTACATTGCATTTACGCTTGATAAAGTTGTTTCGTATGCGGTACGACAACTCCAGCATTGCGTCACCGAACGTACGGCCATTGCATGCATCGACGTGTTTCAAAAGGAACAAAAGATGAGTGGCTGTGGCGGACCGTGCGCGACCGCTCATCGTCGCTTGCATCGTGAAATGATGTATCAGCATGCGATTGAGAAAGCAGTACAAGATGAGAATTGCTTCAAGATCTACATCTACAAGAAAGATGGCCGCATGACAATGGAAATGTTGGATACGGACAGCGATGAACTGAAGAAGCTGGAGGAGACTAAAAAGTGGAGTACTTACAAGGAAAATTTCGCTGATTGTACTAACGTTGAATCAAAGCCGACATCACCATTATATCTGAATCGTAATATGCGCAAGTACAATAAGAAGAATAACAAACGACGTAATAGTGTTACGTGTAATGAAAAAACTAGTGGTGTCGATGATGAGGAGAAACGTGGTGGGGAAAATATTGAACGTTTGAATTCCCTAGTTGTTGATGAAGATTTAGTTGATAATAAATTGAATAACCCACCAGAACGTGAACAAACTGAACATCGCGATTATGATGTGGCTGACGATACGCAATGTAGATTTAATACCACTGATTCGAAGATTATGTTTGTAGCAAATAAAGATAGTTTTCTGTATAAACGAAGTGCCTTGTCGAGAGCCAAACAAGTAAGTTGAAAACAAAACAAATAATTTCAAAAAGTATATACAAAATAACTACATTTCTATTATTATCATCATTATTATTATTATTATTACTCTTTATTGATTTATTAAATGAGTTTAAATTTTTCACTAAGCCAACAAATTTTAATAAAATACAAAGAAATGTATAGTAATAAATAACAAATGAACAAAATAATGCTGAAATTTTTCATTCATTTTTAACTTTTTATTTCTTTGTTTGCTTTTTATTTTCAATTTTATTATTATTTTATTTAATATCATAACTTTTGTTTATCTACCTTGTAGTATTCCCCCCAAATAAATTAAAAAGAAATTAAGAATGGATTTTCAAAAGTTAAAAAATAACGATCAATCTAAATTTTAAATTAGCCTAGTAATAATCACTTTATTTTTTCATTTCAAATCATAATACGGTTCAAATTCAATCATTCCAGACAAACATTTTTAATTTAATTTTTATTTGAAAAAACCCTACCCTACTACTACACAAAATCTTCATAGTCATTTTAATTATCAAAAAAAGTTAGTTGCAGCAAAAATATGGGGCAGATGCAACGAAAACTAAACGCGCTCTCAACGCGATATGGAAATTGAAATTGCATTTCTTATGATTGATACTTTAATGAAAATATGGTGTGTGGTTTTTCATTGAATTAATAGAAAAATGATTGAACGATTAGTGCGTGATAAATAAAAAAAAGACAGTCCTCTTTATTATTTATTATGATTTTTTTAGTTATTTAGTTTTTTATTCTTTTTTGTTTCAGACTCATCCAACGGTAACGAAATATAAAGCAAATCGTTTTCGTGCCTGGTGTAAAAAGTGGGTGTCTATAAATGTAAGTGATGCGCAAACAAAACAATGTATAGATTGGTTAATGGGACGTGGTGATAATTCTGTGCCGAATAGGACACGTGTTTTAACAAATAATGATTTACAACAAACACCTTATACCGTTTATAACAGGTATAAAGTTGAATTATTAAAAGAAGATGCGACGTGAGTGCACAAATATACATTACATTAAATTGAGACTAATTAAACAAAAAAAAAAGATTCATACCATTCATATATTATTCAGCAGAATCAATTTATATGTTTATAAACAATATATTATAAAAGAAGTGCGGCAAGTTCCTTGCGTCATTTGATTTTAAGATCTCTGGACTTTTTAAAAATCTCGTGCGTTACTAGAAAAAAATGCACTATTTACAAAGTAACAGTTTTTTAAGTTTTTTTTTTGTTATATTTCTCTCATTTTTAAAATATTTTGTTATTTATTTGCTATAAATTTAGAATTTTTATATATATAATATTAATGATAATATAAAAGTGATACGATGATTGTTATTAAAAACAAAAAGGTAAGACCCAAAATTATTCGGTGTACTTTAATTTTTTTTTACTTCCATCATTTTTTTCACGATCATTTAATGTGCCATTTTTTTTCTACAAAATAAAGTGCAATAAAAAATGGCGCATGAAAAATGTTTCTTTTTATTTTTTATGTAAGAGTTTGTTGTACTTTTTTTTCTCTGCATCGTCAACGTCCTACAACTTCTTTATGTTATATAAGTATATATAGTACAAACAGATGATTGTTATTTAAAAATTTTGTGTTTTTTGAATAATACTATTTGATTTTCAAACCGCTTTGAAAATTTCGATTATGCATTTTACTTGTTTTTATGACACAGAATTGCGTGCATTTTAACAAAGAAAAAGTGCTTCCAATGAATTAAAGAAAAAAAAATGCGCAATATATTATATATAAATATATTTTTGAGATAAAACTCAGGCACTTTGAAATTTAAAAAAAGTACAAAAAAAAGAAACGCAAAATTTGATATATTTTTATAAAAAATGACCATCGAACAGCTACAATTTTATTATGTAAAATGTAAATAACTAAAATTTGTAATGTTTTTTGTGAGTGTTTTAGAAAATGATCCCAAAATGTGAAAATAACTAAAAATAGTAAAACATTCCAAAAAATGCAAAAATTTAGTTATTTTCGCATTGCTATGTAATATAATGTAAAATTGTACATTTTTTTAATAAGAAAACAACAGCAAAATTACTAGAATTAAGTTATTTAAAAGAAAAACAAGGCTAAGTAGCTTGTGTACACTGTAAATACATCAATTTATATAATGAATAATGAGCGAATAGTAAAACACTTCCCCTAGTTTTAGATATACAACCAACATGCCTATCATAAAGCATCCAGCGCAACAAAACAACAGTACAATGGTCAATAACAAAAATAGCCATCTCGTCCTAAATAAGTATTTATTTATCTTAATTTCATGGGATTGTGAGTATCTCACAACCATTTGATGTTATCAGTACAGTGTGTTCAAATTGCGCAGTACGCGCATTGTCCGTCGTAATCGCTGTCCAGTCGTCATCAAGAATTTCAATTTCCCTGCAACCCTGAGTCAGAACTGGTTCAATGGTAAATGTCATTCCTTCCATCATATGACCAGGCAGGTTGTTTGCTGCAACATACATTGCAACAATTTAGTAAGCTTTGTGGTTGAATTGCTGCAGCAGACGTGTACAATCACAAAGTTTGATACGATACACATAAAATCGATAAAACATTTTTTAAGCCGGCGTCGTCCCACCTATCCGACTTTTTCTGTCTATTGATACCGGTTTTGTTGAATTTCGATTCTATAACATTTAGCAACTTATGCAATTACAATTACAAGTAATGTGATTAAATTATAGTTCTTAATTAATTAAGCAATTAATGTTCATTCTATTTATTATTATAGTCTATAAGAGTAATTTACACACTTAACATTCAGGTGTTAATTTTTTTGCATAATTTCTAACGGACCATGTTACAGTTTAATTGTTTTTTTTTTATTTTGTAGTAATTTTTACTACTTGCAATTTCCGCAACATGTTAAGTGATTGAATAATTCAACAAATTGGAAACTTGCATCAGTGCTAATAAGAAAATTACAGTGCACTCCCGCTTATCCGTGTTAATTACCTGGGAAGGCAAAGCAAGGATACTAGAAAATGTATATATCGACGAACATCATTCTAATTCAAATTGGTGCTGCAATATGTTTAACATCCAGCTTCAACCCTTAAGTCGCATCCCCCGGGCATTTTCTATTTTTAGAGCTATCAGCTTTCTTTTTTAGGATTTTTCGCGACGACGCTTCCTAGTACTAACCTGATTAACAAATAACAAATATCAAAGCTCTATTCAATATTAATTTTATAACGGGCATAACGATTTTCTATTATATTTTTTCAGCACGGATAATTGGAAACATATATGTGAGGTGACCAGACGTCTCACATTATTTGGTGGGACAGTCGCATGCTTAATTAGTTTGTCATTCGATGTTGTGTATAAATACACTTAGTGATAAAGTTGCAAAACATCTTCTAGAGTAAGTTATATAAAATATGTCGTGAATAAACCCTTAAAATTGTTGCAGTTAACATATTTTGTGACAGTATCATTAGGTGTGTAGATGGCTTTTTGTGCAGTACGGATTTGCAACATTTGTCTATATTATCTGGTCACTTTGTGTATATGTAAAGGTTGTTTATTGTTTTATTTACAGAATTTATAACATGGACAAATGTATTTGACATTTCTTGGTACCGTCAGTTAAACCGCCTTCACAGAATGCGACACAGAACTGACGAATTATACAATACAAATGTACGGATCTTACACAGCCATTTATAGGCCAAAATACTCAATTATTTGGACAGGTCGGCGTTCGGCTGAATGCAAATGCTTTGCAAATAGAACAGATTAATTCAAAAATTGCATTAGCGCGCTGTCGAACAATTCATCGATATGGACAATAAAATCCATTAATTTGCATGATTTGAAAGCGTTAAGACAAGGTAAATAAACTAAATAAAAATAAACTGAAAATTCGGAAGATGGTCATAGACCGAAATGCAAATTGTATAACATATTTGTGAATTAATTTAAATTTCATGATTCATTTTATTGAGACTACCGCGAGAGAAGCAAAACAAAAAAGTTACTCAAATTTATCTATTGCAAATAAACAACACGAATGGAACAACCAGTTTAAATTAAAAACCGTTAGCTATATGAGCCTGTTTGCGCATGACTGTACATTGAAATGTCCGATATAAAAACCTGAAACATGAAATTGTCGACGTTGGGAGCTTTGCGGGGAGTCGCCCGACAAATAAATGATGGTTCTCATGTTTCTGCAAATACTCAATGCGGATAAAAACTCTATAGCAAACAATATTCTGTAAATCGAACAAAGCTTATTTACATATTCTTATTAGAAATCCGTTTATTTGAATTGGAATATTTTTAAAAATACTGAAACATACCAAAATGGCAAATGTCTGGTGCTCCGTGAAAATAACTACCAATTCCATGCCCGATAAAGCATGGCACTATATTATAACCCAATTTATATGCTGTTTCTTCAATAACGCCTCCAATTGATCGAAAATGCGCTCCCGGTTTGCATATGTCTATTCCAGCCAGTAAGCAATGTTCAGTCGCGCTCACCAGCGCACGGCCGAATTCATCAACATCACCTACCAGAAACGTTTTCGAGCAGTCACCGTGATATCCATTTAAAAATACCTTTTAATAATAATAAGAACAAAAGTGGCAACACGAGTTGTGTTGTATACTTACAGTTACATCAACATTTATTATATCACCGTCTTGCAGTGGCCGGTCGTCGGGTATGCCATGACATGCTACATTATTAACGGAAGTGCATACAGATTTTGGGAAATGTTTATAATTCAATGGCGATGGGTAAGCATTATTTTCTATTGTTAAGTTATGAGCTAATGTATCGATTTCATCTGTTGTCATACCAATCTATCTTGTTTAACCGAAATATTTTAATTAATTTAAATAAATGACTTAATTCGTTATCAATTACCTTTATACTTTTTCCTACATTATTTAATATAGTTGCGGCTAATTTGCAACTATCTCGCATTTTACTAATTTGAAACCCCGTTTTTATTTCGGGAATTTCCGGTCCGGATATAGGATCTCCATCCGCATAATATTTCGGCTTAACTATATTATCAGGTACTGTTTTTTGTACAGATACAGTTCCTGGCTGTACGATATCATATCTCCCAAAATTCGGTCTAAAAATAAATATAAACAATGTACATCGGCATTTCAAATTACTGCGCGCTATTACTTTGCTTTCGTCCAAAATCGTCGTGAAAGAGTAGCCACACTTTTGTGAAACATTATACCATAAGTAGGTCGATGATTATATGCCACAAACAATAACAATGATAACTATTCCACTAATCACCAATATTATACATGTTAATTAGCTTACAGAATATTACAATATGATTAAAAATGCAATTAGAAACATTATATTTACATTTAAACTATTTTATAACCAAGAAATCACGATAATGTCTGAATGTCAAAGTTAGCTTAAACGACTGATTCATCATGGACATACGTGCTAGAAAATAACCCGAATAAGGTATTGATTTTTCGCAAAATTTTAATGGAATTGTATAAATAAAATCATAATTGAAGAGTAATTTGTCGTATTAATAATGCAATAGTTGAATTAGCAAATTCAGTATTATGTTTTGTAATTGGTGAACGATAATTTGCAAGATCCTGTATATTTTGTATTAGAGGCGCCATCGCTCTGAGACGTCTGGCTGTCAAAAGGTCACGTGATGTGTTAGGCGGCGACAGACTGATTGTGTGTTATTCGTGTTATTACAAATAGAAAGAAAAAAACTTAAAAGCAGTGATGTCATGTTAAAGAGAATTCTAATAGCGCGCTCTCTAAAACTCCAATTATAATATAGCACAGTATCTATTTACTGTAAATAATATTAAAACAACAAAGCGGTTGTTGGAGAAAAAAATCTGCTCAGTGATTTGCCATTTCGCGAGTAGGTAATGTACGCCTAACACAAAAAGCGCAATTGCATCTTTTATTTATTATTAACCGGTTTAGTATGCAGAATGCCTTCTAACTAATAATCCGTCATCATCACTGCTAAAAACGAATTCTTCCAGATATTTTCTAATTGTAAGTAAAAAGAATATTGCATTTTCATTTTTATGTAATTATTTAATCGATAACAAAAGCCTTGTTTACATTCACCTATTTTAGCCTATTTAAAGAGTCTTTAAATTTACTATTTCTATTACAGATGCGACGCTGTGATTGATTTCAATTGGGCAGGAAGATGTATTGCCGATTATTGACCACACTTTTCGCTATTTTAACAGTAGCCAGCGCTGTTGTTAATGTCGAAGAAAAGGAACAACGAAATGAAGGCGGTGCTAGAATTTGTGCGAAATACATAAGCTCAATTGTGCATTTTTCGGACGATACATCACAGAATATTGTTACGAACAATGATATTATTTATGAAGTCTGCGATAGCGAAAATAATCATTGCTACACGTTTTGGGAAGCCGACCCAAATAATGGAACGATTCTTATCATTGGACAAGGTAAAACCAATTTTAAATGTTAAATTATGTTGCTTATTGATCCACACGCTGCACGAAAGCATATTGGCGCAATTTTCACAACTTTTTGATAATGCAGAACTCGCATCTATGTCATTCCTTTACGAAAAGTAGTAGCAGACAGAAAAAGATATTAAAAATTCCTTTGAAGCAATATTTTTTTCTGGATTGAAACCGATTCGCAAGATATTTAATAGCGCGTATTATTAACTGATCGACTCATTTATGTTTTAATTATTTTATAAGGCGCGTATTAAATTTCCAGCGGTTTTAAATAACTGGCTGCTTACACAAAAACAATTAAGTTTTATTACAACAAACGTGTTTATTGGTTTGATTGAGTAATGGTCTTAAACGTTATCAGTGCTTAGAAAATGAAAAAAAAAGTAGAAAGTTTGCAAATACAATACATAATTTATTTACTAATAATTTGACAAACAATTAACCGGTTATTGAATTTGTTGTTTGATTCTATTCGGATGCAATACCACAGCAGCGTATCTAATGCGACTCACAAATTTTTTAATAATAAATATTTCGAACATTTAAAAGTGTTAAAAACATTGGATCGTCAGTGGAATATATTGAAACCAAATGCTTCAGACATCCATTCTCAATTTAGGCTTTGACAAAAAAAAATAGCAAACTCCTTTCTAACAGGAATTAGAATTTTTTACCTGTTGTGGTCGGTGTGGAAACAAGCTTCTTAAAATTCTACTTTTTTCGTTACAGTGTGGAAAAGTCCTCACATAAAAATGCAAGCCTACCATGAAGTATATTTTTGTATTCATGTTGTTTACCTATGACTCAAATTAAATTGATTTTTGAGTTTATTTAAAATTGTATCAAATTTCAGGTTCTTTTCTTTAATTTTCTTTAATCATTGGCATTTATATTAAATTTTTTGATCAAGTTTTATCGTTATTAGGTTATTTGGGCAATAAAAATAATAAAAAAAATATAGTAGGGGTTTAAACCAGCAGCGAAACCAAAAAAGGAAACCTTACTTACAAATTTTCATTGGGCTTTATTAAGAATATAAATACTCCGATTGAGATACTTTGAAATACGCAAGTCTCAGAAAGGTGCGCACCCTGCGAGCCATTTGGGGCTCTCAACTTTTTCTATTTCATGCTCGTAATCATTCAGGTTTTGTGAAAGTTTGTGAATTGTTCTAAATTTTCATAAAATAGTGAAGTATTTACATGCAAGTCACACAATTTGTCCTATTTTTTGTGGTTCCGTTATGTTCTTTCGTTAGTTTCATGCTGATGTGGTCAAATTTAAGGCTGCTATTTGGCTTGCGATATAGAAAAGGTTGCCCACCTCTGGTCTAGGGTACAAAAGAGCATTAGGCGATTAATATTACAAATATTTGAAAATATATTTACACAAACAACATTTTTATAAATAAATTTGTATATCGACGTAATAATCTTGAAATTGTCAAATTGTGCTTACATAGTAGTTTAATTTATTTTATGGTTCTGCATCTGAAAACAGTTTTACTTGCAATGTGCCACGATGGATCCTGGCACAAACTAGTTATACCGTAGATAAAGTAATGCGAAAAGAAATCGTTAAAAAGCATTTTTTTGATGAATTAACCATTTTGATTAGCTGCTAATAGCACGCAACTAAAAATATAGTACATAATAGCTATTATTTCTTATATGCACAATGTGAGATTTGAATCGAATTAATTTAAAATAATATTATGTATATGGGGTAGTTAGATAAGGCTAGTCTGCACTCTGGTTGTGAAATATTAGAGTTTAAATTTATTATACATATATGAAATTACGTTCACGTTTCAACCAACGTTCGTGCAGTTTTATATTTTTGTGCAGCCTATATTTCTTACGCTACTCTTTATTATAGATCGCACGTATTTAACGCAAAATTAATATTCAATAGTCGTGGTTGCGCTGCTTGTTTAATTTATCGCCACGATATTGCGTCGTTGTTGATTCTATTAGAGTTACTTTAATAACCAGATGCGATCGTTATTAATTAGCGCATTAAAGGAAATGACATATAATGCAAGCGCGCACACTTGAAATTAATGCTTCTATTCATCTGCACTTGAATAGCTACATACATGATTGTTTATATTTCTATTTATTTGTTAAGGATGTTGGGTGAGTTCTGGCAATTCTCACGACTGCGAGCGTCCACAATGCGTATCTGATCGGAAGCCCTCGCGTGCGATGAATAACACAAAATATTGCTGTTGTACAGGCGACTTGTGTAATGTTAATTTTACCGATGGCTATGTGCCTGCCAAGGAGACCACCACATCCCCAACGACTGAAGCTTTACCAAATCCAACGCTAAATCCAATCGTATGGATTGTTATATCAATAATTATTATGATATGCGTTATCTTCTCAACGATTTTGTACTGGAGCGTCAAACCAAAGAAGAGCGATATCGAAATGGGCGATCATATGCTTCCACCACCTCCAGATTATAATTTAAACAAGCTTAAATTATTAAATATGATAGGTTTGTACACACGTCATTTGTTTATACAGAGTGGACTATCTTCTACTATACGATTGAAATGCATACCTTTAGATTTCAAAGTCTGACTGAATTCTAGCAAAAGATTTAAAGTTGCTTTCTCAACAAATATTTGGATTAAATAATTTCTGGTCTATTCTTGTAAATAGGACCATCCAATGAGCAGGTCAAACAAATTTTGAATAAATTCTACCATATTAGCTATATACACTTGGTGTACCATGATAATATAATATTATTCTTTCTTGAAAACTGTTGGTTAGGTTTGTTTGATTTTAAAAGGCTATAAGCGAATTGCGTAGAAAAATCCAAGTATATACGGCCTGGGGTTGTCGAATTACATAGATTTTCATATCCATTTGAGTAGATTAACTATCATCTATCTATTAAGGATTTCACGCAATTCACCTATCACCTTATTAAACAAGATTACGTTTCGTAATTACATAATTGTGCCATCAAACCAAGAGTTTACAAAAAATACAATATTTTTTAAATTGAACGGGACCAAAACATTATTTTGTTATTTTTTTGAGAAGCAACTTAGGGATAACAAATTTGGAGTTAGAAATGGTACATATTATAATGCATAATGTTTTAGAAACATCATTTGTTCATACTAGTTCTTTGTTTGATTAAAAATTATGTGCATTTTACATCGTTCAATCGAAATTAGTCCTCTCTATAATTGTGTGACGCTAATAAGGAATAATTTTGTAGGACAAGGCCGTTATGGCTCGGTGTGGAAAGGTATAGTAGACGATCAAGAAGTGGCCGTCAAAGTCTTTCCAGCTCATCATCGAAATTATTTTATCAATGAACGCGATCTCTATAAGGAAGCTGGCGAAAATATAGCCGTGGTGAAGTGTTTTGGTGGTGGAGAACGCAGCATCATGGCTGGTGGCCCAACCGATTACTTACTAATTCTAAGCTTAGAACAGGAATGCCTCCAGGAGTATCTTAGAAATAATACAATTGACTTGATTACGTTGAGCAAAATGAGTTTGGGTATTGCACGAGGTCTGGCACATCTTCATTCTGATTTGGGAAAACCGTGTATTGCACATCGTGACTTGAATTCGAGAAACATATTAGTTAAGGCCGATTTAACCTGCTGTATATGCGACTTGGGCTTGGCTGTTATTCCACGGCGTACCGAAAATCGATCTCTAAGCGAAGCAGGTAATGTGACAACTTTCATCATGATTTAAATTAAATATAAATCGAAAAACGCCACCTGTGCGAAAATTTAAATTACATCTTTGAAATGAATACACTTGTTTGGTGCGCATCTGGGTCTTTAAAATTTAAGCAGATTTGTTTCTGTAATAATTGGATGCTTCAGAAAAGATTACCCTATTTCTATAAGCTGTTGTGAGGTCCTCAAGACAGATAAAGATGTGCTGCAAACTGTGATAGAAAAACTGTTAATCTATAATGTAGAGAAAATCTTGACAAAAATATGAGAAATCCTGAAAACATATTGCAAGTAAAGCTTATGAGAATGAAGCATTCAAAATTCGCGTCATAGTTTTTTTTTCGAAATCCACAGAGGTTTGATAATGTTTTGCGCTTAAATTTAATCAAAGTTTCGTGAAGCCTGGTTTTCTTGTTTGCTCTAAGATAAAGTTAGCAAAAAAGACTATTTTTAAATGGTCTGTTTATTTCTTTATTTAGTCCTGCAATGATATTTTCAGATGCTCTCGGTTTTTTGTTATCTCTGTGGTAAACCAAGTATTGATAAGGGTGCCACATGCTATACCCAAGTTTGTATAGTGAATATTACTTGCAAAGGTTAAACTGTACTGAAAGGAAAAAAATGTTTTTAAATATGAAAAATATTGCCGTTAGGATGGTTTTTATGATTGAAAATGTTAATCAGTATGCAAAATTCTCCAAACACAGTATTTTTGTATTCGAAGATGTATTATATGTATTTCAGACAGGTTTAAGGAAATTTGTAACTCTTTTCTAGCTATTTTGAGGACACATTGTACTTTTTTTCTATAACTAAAATTTATTCGAGTGGCTACTTGAATTTTTACATATTTTCTAAAAACCGTGCTATTCAGTAATGAGACCCCAGAAGGAGCATTAAAAAACTACCGATATACCAGATGCCCGAGAACGTCAAAATTATCTATTATTACTTGTCAAGTAAAATTTTATGTAATAATAGTTACTAGCTATATCGTTTATTTACTTCATAAAATTGTAACCAAAATTCTGGAATACATGAAGGATCGATAGTTGAATTGCGAAAACAGATTCACGTTGCAGTTTCACTTTTTTTCACATTTTTCAGTTATAATACGTGTATATTCAAGTTTAAAAGAAAAAAAATGCAGTTACAATAAAAAGTTTCTTGATGCCAGTAAGTTTTAATAAATATAGATTTATCAAAAAGATTTTCAAATTGATATATTGCGTAAACAGATATTTGTAATAAGAGTTTGTAGACACATCCTGTATGTACATTGCGAGGGTATATTGTAAAATATAGCTGCAGGGCGATCCAACAATTAAAAAACCGCTTTAATACGGAAGTTAAATAAAGTGTTTTTGGTAAAACCGCATTACAAAGTTATGATGAACTTTGAAGTAAATTTTGATGTTTATCGGGTCTAAATTTATACAAGCGCAAAATAATATATTTTCGATGTTTAGTCGTGATTTTATGCATGTTGAATCATCCGTTTTAATCATCAAAATAATTATTAAGTAAAAAAATAATCTTGTGTATAATTTTTCAACATTAATTAATTTTTGTTGTCGTAATCAACTTGTGCGACTTCATAATGTTCATTAATTTATTGCGTGTGTGTAATCTAGGAAATAAAAATGTTTGTTTACTTTAGGTACTTGGCGATATATGGCTCCAGAAGTTTTAGAAGGCGCAGTTAATTTGCGAGATTGCGAGAGTGCGTTGAAACAAATCGATGTTTATTCTCTCGGCTTGGTGTTGTGGGAATTAGGGTCACGATGTGTTGATATGCAAGTAGCGGAACCGCAACCTTACGCTCCGCCGTTCTATAAGGAGGTTGGTGAGAATCCGACGCTCGAGCAAATGCAATCTATCGTAAGCCGACATAAAGCACGTCCCTTATGGCCTTTTAGTTGGAAGGATACAGCCGCAGCGAGATTGTTAAGCGAAACCGCTGAAGATTGCTGGGATCAAGTGAGTTGAATCGGTTTTTATTTAGATTTTATTCATATTTTTTATGGTTTATTCAGGACGCCGAAGCCCGCTTAACTTCACTTTGCGTCGAAGAGCGTTTATTAGAATTGCCGACGCTACGGGGGCGCGTTCTACACCCAATCAGACCATCGGCAAGTCCAACACCATTGATAAATAATAACCATTTACACGATCATATAGATTCATCGGTCGGAACGATTGAAACGCTACTATCACCATCGGAGGAAAACTGTAAAAACTCTAATCAGCTGGCTGCCTGTTTTACTCCTTTGCAACCATACCAGGGACGAAATCCTTGTATGGCCCGTAATCTCTTAGCGGGATCGAGCGACAGTTTATTCATCGACAAATCGTCAAAACATTGCACCACATCCGAATCACAAAATCTGATCTCGAATGATTACCTTAATTACCAAGTTAATCATCGTGCAATGCCCATTCCGTACGTCCAGAATGCCGTACATGCCGCGCAGTACGATGATGCAAAACAATTTAATGCATCGCCAACGCTAAAAAGCAAATTCACTTGGTCTGGTATTAAAAACATTTTCAACAGCAAAAAAGATAATGCATCTAATCAAAGACGCGATACGCAAGTTCGTATAGTTCCTAGCAAACTTGTAAATAACTTCGGCCAGAACGGCGTTACAACGTCGATTTTAAATGATAAGCGGCCATCCACACTACCTCTTCTAAAACCACACGAAAACTGCAATCAAAAGTGTAATGCATCGGGCGTCAGCCAATTATTGACACGTCAAGACAGCTTAAACCGTCAACGCTCACTAGAGCACTTCAGCGAAGTCTTTTCATCTACCAGTGATCTGTCACGTTTAAAGGATCCCTCGCAACGCGTTAAAACCCCTGGAGATGTTCCGCCATCAGTACGACGTACTCGTGGCAAGGCAGCGAAGGAATCGGCACGATTTTCTTTATACGACGATCGAATGATGAGCCAGTGGGGGAGTGCCCCAGATTTAGATCCTACTTTAACAACCGCACCTCCAAAGCCACCACAAATCAATGATTTACAAGATAGAGATAGTGTAAGTAGTTTTTAGGTTGTACAAATAATTCGTCATTGAATCTGTCGTACGAATGAAATGATACTCACTGGATTATTATGTACAATTAGTTGTATACGTAGTCTTGGATGTGTAAATAATTTATTTCTGTCCATTACTAATTAATTAAGTACAATGTTAGTTAATTGTCGTCTTTGATGATGGCCTAACAAAAATATGACGGCTAAATTAATGTAAATTGCACCTAAAATCATGTTCTAAGAAATCGGATCGGACTGAAAAACAATAATTAAGCAGTTAGTTTGTATGTATGTTGTATAAGTTCTATCATGTAGCTTGTTATTTAGGCACTAATATTTCTTTTAATAACATGTAGCGCTCTAATTTTTGAAATGCCTTAAAATTATTTAATCATACATTTTATATGTAAAAACAAATCCTAAAAGCCCAAAGATATGTAAAAGGGAAAAAATACTAAAAGTACCTATTGAAAAAATGTTATAAAATTAAGGCGCTCAATTAAAAGAAAGAGAATGACTTAGTATAGAATTTACAAAAAGGAGTGTAATAATTTAATGTTCACTGATAATGCATAGAGCACGGATAATTACTTTGAAGTGCATCATTTTCGTAATTCAAGGTAGCTATTCAAGACTGTTTTTATACTAAAAAAATAATACATTACAAAATTTTCGACAAAATTTAATCTTGTTGCAATTATTTATTTTCTGTGATTTTATCTGAAATTAATTTAACTTTAAGTTTTTTGGCTGTGTTTGCATTCCTGTTTTTAGAAACGTATCGTACTATGCAAAAGTTCATTTCATTATTTTAGTAAGTGTAATTTTTATAAATAAATGAACACAATTAATAAAATGATGTAAATACAACATATTGAACAATAATTTTTGTTATTGTTAAAAATACTAATAATGATCAATACAGATAATTAAATCTAATTATTAGAATTTTATTCCTGTGTTTAACCATATTACTTAAGTATTACAACAGATGTGATGATGATAAAGGTTTTTTTGTGTATTAAAATCCATAATGATTATATAAAACGTTATATTTCTTTTTGGAAAACATCACAGGCTAATTAATTATATGTAAATCTCTATTGTCAACTACTCTCATCACTATCCAATGTATATACTCTTCGTCTCTTCCTCTTCTTTTGTTCTAGGAGCTGCTCCGCAACTTCCAGTTCCGATAGTTCTTTCTGAGTTAAATAACTTACATCTTCGACGCAAAAACTATCCTAAAATATTAAATTTGTCACATTAACATTTTTATAATGTACAACATAGCACTAAAGCTATAGTATGTATAATAGTTATTTTAATACTATAATGAAAATTTTCATTACTAGTTATGTAAAGACAATATTTTTCATAACGAACTTATCCAATGAAGTATCAAATTTGGAAAGCCACCCTGCGCCAAGGATTAAACTTACCAAACAGATATTTATACAGGTATTAGCAAATATTATTGCGGAGGTATTAATTCCTAAATCAGCATTTGCAAGTAAATTTCTCTTCAGAATTACACTATTGCTAACACTTACTCAATTAATATCTTAATTTCAATAGTAAGACACTTGAATTTGTGTAAGCGAGAATTACTAAAAGAATATTTGTTTTAACTCTATATTGTGTGGATTTGGCTATCATTTATAGAATAAGTCATAAAAATTCTAATTGATTTGACAAGCATGGCGATAAGAGATAAATAATACAAAAAGACATTTTGTAACTGCTGTTATACAAATGATTTTATCTTATTTCGTTGAATGTAAGATTCCAATTAAATAAATATTCCCTCTATGCAAAAATATGGTATACATAAAAAGCTTATAATTAACGACCATATTAATAGTTTCAAATCATTCTTTTTGACATGTTTTTGGTACAGTAATCCGTGTACTAAAATTATAATATAACATTGTATGAATGGAACTATGATAGTAAATGGTAGAAATTATACATTGCAGTGTGTGAATAAAGAAATTCTACAACGTGAATACTACTACATAGCGGTTTCAATTAAATGTAGCGAAAATGCCATTAAAAAAGCACAAAATAATAATTCTAATTAAAGTTAAAAAACGAATATTCCTATCCCTATCGTAAAATTTACAAGATGCACCTATGGTAAAGCTTAATTTGAAAGATTTGTATTGAATATCATATTTTGGAACAGAGGAAATATAACATCTATGTATTTATTTTAATTTATATTAATTGCAGTATCCAAAAATTACCGAAAACCTAAATATTAGTCAACAACTTCTGTTCCTTAAATTTCGTTTTAAAATTTTGATACTTCATTGGTTATGCTTAGTTATGAAAAAGTTGATGTTATAAGAGAATTTAATAAATCTCAACGTACTTCTAGATATGAATTGTCTTCATCTGGATCAACTGCTTGTGAAAAGATATCAGCGTGTAAGGGAGGCAAATTTTCGGGTATTTTATAACCTCCACGATATCGCTTCGGACTACGAACGCTACGTAAGTAATGTTTGCGCATGTTGGTTTTATCTAATAAATCTGCTGAGTCGTTATCATTGACGAAGCTGCTGTGACTAGAAACTTGACTACATTCATCATCGCTTATAGTCTCATCCGATGATACTTCCGCTTCCAAATCTATAAATTGATTTTCTTTACGTCGTTTACTTTTTGGTTTTTTAATTTCGGGTGAGTATTCTTGTGTCGGTTCTTCAAACGTATCATCGTCAGATGTTTTTAAAATCTTACTACTTTTACTCGGCCGTTTTATGCAATCTTCTTCAAATATATCCTCATCACATAATTCAATAAAATTATTTAAATTATCATCATATACTGTATCTGGAATGCAATAAAATTGGTTAGTTAAGAAAAGAATAAAATATTAATGCGATAATACCTAATAAACTACTAGTACTATTGGTGGAATCATTTAAATTTGATGATACCACGGTTTTAAGAGAATTTGTTTTAGTATCACTCTCTCCAACTGAAAGAAGTGAGTTACTTGGCCTTTTCAACATCAACCTTGAAAGATTAGGCTTGGAAATTTTTAATATCGTGGAATTGTTCTTCTTTGGTTCATCTAAAATATCTTTCATACCTAAGTTGGAATTAGATTGTTGCGAAGCATTTCCAAATTGATTTTCCTTATTTGAACTAAAAATATTTGTGGAGCAACTAAATGAATCTGTAAAGATAATAAATTATTCACATACTAATTATATAACTAACTATTTTGGTATACCATCAACGAATGAATCAATCTCAAAAATACTTTCAAACTTTCTGTCGATTCTCCTTTGGAGACTACTTTTAGTTGCATTAATTTTGTTGCCAGCTATTATTGGAGATTTGCTAATGAATGAATCTAAATTATGACATTTAATTAGTATAAATTAATACATAACTTTTGATTAATAAACCAAACCTTCTATGGCAATTATCTTTGGAGCTTCATTAATTTGCAGATTACTTTTAGTCTCATTATTCATTTTGTTGCCAGCTATTATTGGGGATTTATAAATGAATGAATCTAAAATTGACACATAATTAGTATAAATTCATACGCATCTTTTAATTTTTAAACCAAACCTTCTTTAGCAGTTTCCTTTGGAGATTCAGTAATTTGCAGATTACTTTTAGTCGGATTATTAATTTTGTTGCCAGCTATTATTGGGGATTTGTAAATGAATGAATCTAAAATTTTGGCATATAATTCGTATAAATTCATACACATATAATTATTCAACCTAACCTTCTTTGGCAGTTTGCTTTGGAGATTCAGTAATTTGAATATTACCTTTAATCGGATCATTAAATTTGTTGCCAGCTATTATTGGGGATTTGTTAATGAACGAATCTAAAATTATGATGTAATTAGTACAAATTCATACACATCTTTTAATTATTAAACCAAACCTTCTTTGACAGTTTTCTTTGGAGATTCAGTAATTGCACCAAGAAAATCTTCAGAAAATATATCGTCCATTTTTAATTGTTTTTTCGTCGTTTTCTGAATTTGTGGCGAGTTGTGTTTCAAATTTAAATCGTTGAGGTTTTTAATCGATTCCTCACCAAATATATCCTCCGAAAATATATCGCTAATTTCCAATTTTCTTTTTGGTAAATTTTTCTTTTGTGCTATTGCAGTTTGATTATTAGTATGATTAGCAGGTATATGACAAATTTCCATTTGCTTATTCGTAATTGGTTCCTTCTTGATTGGACTGAAACTATCATCAAATAGGTCAGGCGATTGGTTATTGCTTTGGGTTGGTTTAGAGGTACTTGCTAGCTTTTTCTGGGAAAGTAGCATTTTGTGCGTCTTTATTTTTTTCCTTGCATCGTAGGAGCACGATATAATAGGCGATCCATCACTTTCACATTCATCTATTATTTTATGCTTTTCTGGTGTTTTGAATAACGGTGTTTCACTTACATCATTTTTTTCTGGCGAAACGAATACTTCATCAATGGAGTCTAGTTTTAAAAAGTCGGCAACGACTGTTTTGTTTGGTTGTGCTTTGTTAGTGATTGTATTTTCTGGAATTTTGGGAGGAACGAATTTGGGTATTTCGAAACTATCTTCAATAATGATATCGGATTGATTATTATCATCTTGTATCTTTGATGACAAACTATTAACGTTGTGTTCGAAGTTAGAATTGTTAAATTGTGCATTTTTAATATTTGTAATCTCTAGATTATTTGGAGGAACGAATTTGGGTACTTCAAAAGTATTCTCATCAATGATATCAAATTGATCATTATCTTGAATCTTTGATAACGCACCATTAACGTTGTGTTCAATGCCTGAGTTCTTAAATTGTTCATTTTTATTATTTGGACTAACGAATTTAGGTATTTCAAAACTATTTTCATCAATGATATCGGATTGATTATTACGTAAATTATTTTGCAACGTTGATGGAGATTCATTACCGTTGTGGTGCTTGTTTAAAATATCATCTATATCCATTTCAGCCATAATGTCATCCAAATCATCATTAAAGCTATCATCATCCATTACATTGTTCAATCTTTTCATAAACGTTGTTAAGCTCGCATCCGTAATTGAGTTAATAATTGATAAGTTACATTCCGTCCACACAATTCTTTGATTGTTATGCTTTAAATTTATTTCGTTGCATGAAAATAAATGCGTACATACTGGACAGTCTTTTCTAGTAAAACTATGTGCCATAAATATATTCAAATTCTCATTTAAATCGTTTAATATCTTATTGTTCATGTCTAATTGGGATGGAATTTGAATACTACTAGTAGTTGTGCTTGATATTTTCGTAAACATATCACGAATATCACTTTGTTTATAGTTCAAATTCGCTTTATTGTCAACTGAAAAAATATAAAAGATGTATTAGATATGAACTCGATTTATAAGGTTGAATAAGTAATAATTTTAAGTAGAAAATATTGTATTATTGTAAATTCATTATATTATTATGTATGATGTATGATGCGAGTTAACATAAGCTGAAAATCGTATTCTACTCAAGTTTATAAGAGGAATTATAGAAGATGTTTTTAGAAAACTCACTCTCGCGCATCGGTTCACATGTCTTATTTAGAATAATGTTATGCTGGCTTAAGGAACTTTATGCATCAAAGTAATAGCATTTTTTCGTCTCTTTTGTGTGAGATAGATTCAACATTAGAGTTGGAATATTTAAATATTAATTAATAACACTGATCTACAACACAATTCTTATTTCATTTTAATCTGCTGAATCTATATTTATTTTCCGTTTTTTGCTATCGCGCATTTGATATTAATAATTGTAATCTTCAATCATCAGAATTTGTTTTGTTTTGCTTTAATTTAAATTGCGACTATGCATACATACATATAATTGTATATATGTTACGGCCAAAGTCCGAAGTTTAGCCACTTCGCGAACTGGCCGGCCAATACGCGAAGTGGCCGGGGTTTGTGGCCAATACCCGATGTACTGGAGTTGGATAGTGTATATGC
>JARJDW010010121.1:0-11843 GCA_030264715.1 Adinopsis sp. GC000173
TAGAAGGAAATGTATTTTTCGCAAAGCTAAATAATAAAAATACTGCTAATTTGAAGTATCGTTAAAAACACATTACGATGAATTATTGCAATATTTCAATGTTTCGCGCATTAGTATAACGACAAACTGCATCAAACTACAAATTTATTATATGTTTTCAAGGGGCGATTAGCAACAAAAATATGTATAATAAATTCCGCATCGAGTGTAACAAAAATATTGCACACCATTATTATTTTAAAATGAAAAATGAAAATGAAATATTTATCGTGTGTTGGAAATTACCACCTACTCAATATTTATACATACACTCGGATACATTCCGTAATAAAAACCATTAAAATAAAAATTTCATTTGCAATTTAATATTTTACGAATTGTAGAAAATTTTCGTTCGAAGCATTTTATTGCTGCTAGCTCTAATGTGTGTTGGTTGGATAAATTATTTATCAAGCGCGTTAAACATGTGTTGCAATAAAAAAAATGATCTGAAATTTTTTAATAGGTTACCAACTACATGCCATATTCTGTATATAAATAAATATTAAAACAAACAATATTGTATACGAGTATGCGCTAAACCATAAACAGTTTAATATTTTATTTTCCAATTTTTATCGCTCTAAGCGTTTAAATAAATTATCAAATAAAAGCTATGATTGTTAAATAAAAAATTAAATTATTATTTATAAAATTAATGAACACAAAAAAGCATTTCATTGATATTATCTATAAACGTTGTTTATCAAACTAAAAATGTTAGTTTCTTAGTGAAATTGGATGAATTTTTAAATATTTAATCATCACAAAATTGAGTTATTAAAATTTTCGTATATTTAATTATTTTTTATCTTTGTAACTAAATAAATAACCTAATAAAATAATTATTTAAACATATGATTTTATCAATAAATTATTTTTGATAAAATTTAAGAACAATAAAAATTAAAATATAGAGAATATATTAATGAAAAATACACTTTATTATTGAATTTAGTTCATTTCTGATTAATAATATCATCAGAAAAGCAATATAAAAAATTCAATTCGAGATAAAAAGGATTAATTAAAGCAAAAAATTGTACAAATTGGTGTATTGGAAGTGTGATATGAAAATAAGTAATAAGTACCTGTGTAATGTTTTGTATATATAAAAAAGATATCGTCCATATAATCAACTGGTGGCAGTCACTACACGCACATCACACCACCCGGAGCGAAACCCGGCCCGGACCAGGCGAGACTCCGGTGTAACAAGTAGGTACGATGGTCCGGGCAAATGCGTGCGCATCTCATCGAACTGTATTTCTATGTACACTCACACACTAACACACATCTACAACTTGTTGTATGAAAAGCGAAGACCATCCTAACCCATATATAGAAAATGCATCGATTCGACTCAGTAATCATATAATAAATTACCAATTCTCCTCTCCTCCTCGACGACGGCGGCGCGTTTTCAACAATAATAACACTCCGCAAGAATACTATAATCGTAACAAAGCCGCGCGAAATATTTATTAAATCCGAACACACCAAATTTTGCTTCGTCCGCCTCATTGCATTATCATAATTGTCGTTTTAATCTTATGGAAGCGCATAAATTCGTTTTTAAATGAGAATTAAGATTTGCAATTTACTTTCTTCATTCGCGTCGAGCGATTAATCAAATTTATCGCATATATTCCTTTTAGCAATTCGTATTAAAAAACAAACGCGCTGCGGTAAAATTTCAATTACTTCAATAACTACCACTTTTTTATTTATCAATGTTTTGATGAATAGTTTTGCTTACAATTGTTTGTTACATTTTTATTGCGTTGGCAAGAAAGTAAATGCGTTTTTCAAGTATGATTCAACTCGAGCGGCACTCAAATATCTGACTTCTAAACAAATCAACTTTTATCAAAAAATCTCCAAAATGATTTTCTTTAAACAAATTCTGATACATGCGCTTTGTTAGACAATCATCACCATAAACTTCACATATTTCTTTATGGGCCTAAGCAGCTTTTTTTTCTTTGCAGAAATAAAATAGTAAAATATGCCGAAAATGTTCATTTTTTGCGCTGCATTTTAGAATTAATTTAAGCAAACAGTTTTAAAAGAAATCACAAACCATGTGCTTCAAAAGAAACTCCTATGTGACTAATATCAAATGCTAAACGAACGAATTCATGATAAACATAAATGCAAAAACATTTCTTCTATGTGAAAAATGTATAAATGTGTAACAAGTTTTTTGTGTTGCCAATATCGTATAATAACTACATTTTATATTTACTCCGCTATTTTTAATTTACATGACAATGTAAATACAACAATAAATATGTCAGTTAAATGCTTGTAGGCACAAGAAAACAAATTTCATATAAGAATCGTACATGTTTACACTGTGTTACAGATCACTATGTTTATAAGGTTTGTCTGTGATACAACTTTTTTTTAAACTTGTATGCTAGTAACAAACAGACAAAAAAAAATATCTGTCAATGTTTAGAACTTTCAGAAAATATTCATGCTTTTTGCAATCTTATATATCAAGCGCATTGTCGTTACATAAATTGATAGCTTTTGTGTTTTGTTGTTTTAAAGACTAATAAGTTTCTCGGAAAGGCCGATTGTATTGTAGTGGAAAAATGAATCCAGGAATATCAATTGAAATACGATTTACACAACTATACACTCAGTAACAAAATTTTAAATTATGAAATTACTCAATAAATGTAAAATTAATTACTTAATTCTATATGTGAAATACAAAATATAATATTCCTCTATGACACGCATAAACAACCGACATATAATAAGGACTAACAATGATTGTAAATGAAAATTTACTAATAATTTTGTAATTAACTGGATAAGAAAATATTTACATAGACCAATAATTATACATTTTTTTAAATCGCTTATATCGATACTCTTTGTGTTGTTACTTCATAAGTAAAACAGTTTATTTACAAGCAACTTTTCAAAAATCGTATAATCAAGTATTAAATTTTATAACATCCCTATTTTTTATAAACACTAAATAAATGTAAAATAATTTCTTAATCTTTGACAAAAACATACTATAAACATCAGATGTTTTTTCATTTTTCATTTATATTAAAAATATTATATTCACCAATTTAATAAAAGTGCCTATTGCATATCTTAATTAAAATATTTGAGTTGAAAAAATAGATATAAATTGTTCTACTGTTTGCGCATTATAATATAGAATTAATAAAATTGTACTCATTTTCCAAATAATGTTTTTATGTTTTAAATGCAATTAACGAACAACAAGTGCCTAATATTTTATCTAACAGAATACAAACAGTCAACCTACAGGAAACTCGTATTCTAATGCATTTGATAAATATTTAAGTACGGCGTTAATGTTGCTTTTTGTCACTATAATAACTCGAAATGCTTATTTGATTATTTTTTTCATTTCTATAAAATTATTATAATCCATAACAAAAAGTTATAAAAATTATGTACGAGTATATTATGATTAAATTTTGTAGTCATAGTGAAAGCAGTTAAAAGGTAAATGATTAAATAATACTAACTGAATTAATTTTCAGAAGCTGACAAAGATTTAATTTTGCTTTATTAAATAGTTCTCACACGAAATTGATTTTAAAACTGTATTATTACTTCTATCAATAGTTGGAAAAAAAAACTTTAACACAACTGTTTTACACAAGCATTATTAAAAAATAGTAAAACACCCAAATCATTTTAATGCTCTTTGCTACTTAATAATATTTTGAGCATAAATCATTGTGCTTTAATATTTTTTCAAATCATTGTCAACACAAACCATAATAGTCGTTAAGTTATCCAAAAATAGAAAGAAATACTGCCTTGTTGTTATTCATAAAGTTCAAAACTAAAAAATCTAATAAAATTATCCAACCGATAATTTTATTTTTCATCTAATAAAATACAACCATTTTAACAATAATTTATATTTATAGTCATTACATAACTTTATATTATAAACCAGTAAAACCCACTAGTTTTCTACGCAGGTACTTACATTTGCATATAATTTGTTTAACTATTTAATAGGAATATTATCTGGTTTCAGTTTCCCTTTGTAAGTAAATCTCAGGAAACCTAATGAACATTATGAATGGTTTTTGGATTTATTTCACATAATCATGACGTATTTTAATCAATTATTTTATTAGTGCACAAATGAAATGAAAACTCGATATAAAGTCAATAACAAGCATGCATTTTCGACTTTTTCTCACTGATGTCTAACTGTGCTATAAAATAAATACATTACCTACTGCATATTCCTACTTCGTAGTTGTTCACAAAATAGAATAAAATTTATGAACGGTTGTTGTAAATATGTTTAATATAAAAAAATAAACATAATTTAAGATTATATTCAAAAGTGGCAAAGGATCGGTGTTAACTAAGCAAAATCATTAAAAACAGAGAAAAGTTATAAAAATACTACTTCATTTAGAGTTACCTTCTTAAAAGTTTTTTAACTACATATTTTAATGCAGTTAATAAAATTTCATAAATATTAACTGGTTTCAGTTTCCTTTTATAAGCAAGGATGTCAATAAGCCTAATGAATAATATGAATGGTTTTCCACATTAGTTTTTCATTTTCATGGCAAATTTTAAAAAATCGTTAATTTGTATACATATACTCGTACTCTTTGAAACTGATTTCTAACTGCGCAGTAAAAGACGTTACTGCATATTCTTACTTGTTACATAGTTGTCCACGAAATAAATAACAATAGAATAAAAATAATGAAGCGTGATTTGCGAAACTTGTTATAGAAAAATGACAAAGAATCTTTGTAAGAAATGTAAGTAAATCAAGTAGTAAAAAATCATTAAAAACAGAAAAAAGTTATAAAAGTACGACTTCATATTGCGTTACATAGTACATATTTTAATACAGTTAATGAAATTTCATATAGATCTTTGATTCAAAATCTTAATATTAGTATGATTGACCGTTTGCATTTTTGCAGGATATTAAAAAGTTCGCATGACAACAACGTCTAAAAGGTGATAGAGAACAACATAGGGATAAGCAATTATTTTACAACATGGGGCGGTTTCAATACAGTTAATGAAATTTCATCTAGATCTTTGTTTCAAAATCTTAATATTGATATCATTGACCATTTGCATTTTACAAGATATTAAATTATTTTGCAACATGGGGCGGAAAATCATGATTAATAAGTGAAAGTCACAAAAATAAGACATATTAGATCGAATTTAATAGAACTAGTCTAGACGCTCATTAGAATATCTTCTGCCCCAAATTAGATTCATATTTGCATGCATATTCGTCGTCTAACGTTATAAGTTGTTGAAACTTTGAAGAGGCACAAAAAATCGTAGACTTATTTCGACCTTAAAATAGAATATCATGCTGAATCCTTCAAAGAAATAAATATTGTAAATATTAATTACACTCTCTTAACGTGATTTTTCATCTTCATATTGTCTACTAACGCCCCTTAAATATTGTCTTTTAAATTTAACAAGGCTCTATATAGATAGTTTTTTTACAACTAATGTCTTATTTTTTATATTTTTAGATTGAAAGCTTTTGTAATGCTTTATAAAAGCAGGCCATTTGGAGAAAGTGAACAAACGTCAATTTTAAAACGTTCTCAACCAGTTTACTATGATTTGTCTAGAACAATAAATATTGTATGTACAATCAAAGCTACTAGTTTATAATAGAAATACGAAAACAACTATCTAAAAATTAACGAAATCCAAGCGAAATAGAATTGAAATGGAAACTGTTCACATAAAATTTGAATACTTCCAACAAGAATAAACTAATATCAATAGAAAAAACATTAATTACATCTAGCATTAAAAAATTCACTATTCAAATTAACTAACTGAATTATTACTTCGTATAAACAATGTCATAGTTAATGATAAATTGTAAATCATTTGATAATTAAATAGTGTTCAATCGATGTTAAAAATTTATAATACACATACCAAATCAACTGCAAAAAATTCAAACTGAAACTATTCACATAAAAAGTGAATATATCCAACAAGAATAAACTATTATCAATAGAAAAAAACATTAATTACATCTAACATTAAGAATTACACTATTTAAATTACTTGAATTATTAGTTCGGATACGCAATGTTGTGTGTAAATCACTTAGCAAATCATTGAATTATTAAATATTGTACAATCACTGTTAACAATTTATGAGAGGACTACAAAAACAGCAGTTTAAAGATTAACAAAAGCCAAGTGAAAAAGAATTCAAACTGAAACCATTCACATAAAATTTGAATGCACCGAACAAGAATTATTTATATAGGAAAAACATTAATTTGACTTAGAATTAAAAATTCCACCATTCAAATTAAATAAATTGTTATGGTTTACTCTGAAATGCAAATCACATACCAAATCATTTAATAGCTAAATATAGTTCAATCAATGTTAACAATTTATAGGTATTATATAGGAATAAAAAACAACTATCGAAAAATGAACAAAATCCAAGCGAAAATGAAATCAGACTGAAGCTATTTACTTAAAAAAAGTACATCCAACAAGAAAATAATTATATTTATATAGGAAACACATTAAATAAATCTAGCACTAAAAAATTCACTATTTAAATGAACTATCTGAATTGTTAATAAATTGTAAATAAGAAATGAATAATAAAGAAATTAACAAAATTGTAGCAAAAAAGAATTTAAACTGAAACTATTCACATAAAAAGTGAATACATACAACAAGAATAAACTATTATTAATAGAAAATACATTAATTACACCAAGCATTAAAAAATTCACCATTTAAATTAACTGGAATTGTTTGTACACGGATTTGCATTGTTATGGTTAACGATAAATTGTAAATCACTTACCAAATCATTTAATAATCCGCTAATTTGTTGTAATCGCGCATAACCTCACTATATCATACCACAGATATTTCACTCAACAATTAGTACATCATGCATTGCATGAACAACCCACAAACCCTGATTGTTAATTTATCCGGAATTGTGTTTTTAACACATAATAAGATGCCGGGATACGAGTTCAAACGGCTGCTTGGACGTTCATCTACTGCGCACACGAACGAATGCAAAAGCATGTAAACAAGTTGCAGAAAAAAAATCGTTTGCCCTATATGAATATGCAGAGTCATCTGTTGCGTTTTATCTATGTAAGAAATTATTCGTTTTCAATATTTATTATTGTTATTATTATTAATAATTCTTTTTTATGAATACAACAATAAATTTTTCTTATATTTCAATTAATCATCTGGGTTTAGGATGTATCGTTGGTTCTTTTAGTTGTAAAAACACTGAATTTCATCTCAAATAAACCAAAATGCTAACCTAACCTGAAATTTGTAAGAAACAATGATTGCAATGATTGTGTCAAAAGAACGCACATTAGCGCGCAGACGAAAAAAGCTGATAAATTCGCATGTTATTTATTTGAAGTATGTTTACATTAAGTTCATAAATCTCTGACACATTTAACGGAAATAGAAAAAATTGTCAGCATTGGTCCACGTTTAATATGTTGAAAATGTGGGGATCGGTAAGCGAAACAGTACCTTGTAAAATATTTATAATATAAAAGAAAAAATTTAAAATGTTACTAATAACTTAACAAATAACGCAAATGGCTTAATTTGGAACAAAGGTTACAAAGAGGTTGAAAATACAAATGTAAAAAAACTTGAGTGAACGCATTGTAAATCAATATTTAAACAAAATTAAATGATTTAATAAAACTGATTAATTATTAACTCGCAACGGCGTTTCTGAAGGATGTAGCTCTTTTGCTCCAAAATACGTTTTTGTTAAGAAAATGCCATAAAAAATATGTTTAATAAACTTGTATTCCTTAGAGACACCTAGTAGTGAACTGCTAATAATTAAATAAAGTTTGGGTGCACATTAAATAAAAGTTTTATTCCCAATAAATTAAGTCGAAATAGAGCTGTAAGAAAATATTACACATGATTACACATTGAAATAATGCTTCAGAGCATTAAAAATTACTTTTAGCATCACAATTATATTATGTGCAATATTTTTTATTATCATTATCAGAACTGTTTTGAAAATAGCTTTAGTAATCAATTAAAAAAATTGGAGAAAATATATTTTTCTTGCTTTAAAAAGTTGAAATCATCCAAATTCTTTAATATTCTTTATTTGTTTTAAGAAGAATGTAAGAAATATTTAAATTGCATGTAAAGTTTGATTTATTTCTCAATTAATTAATCTCTTTTTGCTATTGATAAAAACTAATCTTCAATATTATTTCTATCCCTGACACATTAATAGATAAAAAAACTGACGAATAGCAATAATTAGGTGTCATTTTAATAAACTGGAATTTTTAATTGCCATTTTATAGTTAATTTGTTATTTATTTATTTGATTTTATAAAAATAACTTTAGAATCAATTTAAAACCATATTGAAAATATTATCACTAGAAAAGTTACACTAACGAACTAATACATCAGTATGTTATGAATAATAGATTTAGCATTACCAGCTGATAGATTTTAAGTAACATTATATTATGCAAGTTATTTAAAAATCCAGGCTGACTCTATCTTGATAAGATGAGTTGAGAATTGAATTTATTTAATAAATTCAAACTAACTACAATCAGTCAATTTTAAATTTTAAATTTGTGCCATTATATTACCTCTCATAAACTCTACAGGTATAACAAATATTGCTCCTCGGTCTAAATCACTGTGATAGAAGCAACTGCATGAATATTTCAACGGGAATTATTGCCAAATGAAACTGTAAGTTATGTTGAAACATAAAATTGTGATGTCTTTTGTTAAGACTATGTATTGATATTTTCAATTTATTTACAAAGCTGAAAATCTTTATTTAATATTATTAACATTACGAATTTAACTAGCTGATTGAAATCAAATGCTTTATTAGTCCTTTATTGTAATATGACAATATAGAAAATAAAATTTTTAATATAATTCTTATTACCTTTATCCAGCTTGATGTAACAAAAGTTGTAAGAGAAATAAAGCAAAACATTCAAAATAACTACAAAAATTGACAAAAAAACTTCTAGTTTTTGAATCAAAACGTAATGAAAAAACATTTTAAGTATCCCATATTGGTACCTATTTTATAATGCAGTTTTTAAATAAACATTTTGGTAACCACAAGAGTCATCGTCAAATTAAGCCTCCCATTCATAATGTATTTCTTTAGAAGTTTTTTCTCTAAACGGCCCCTTTTTTAATAGGTAGTTAACTCAAAGTTTACTTAGTACCGTATTACCCATAAGGATAATAGGTCATGGCCTAGAGACAGCTTCCAAAAGGTCCCGTTTTCGAAAAAAAATTCCTTTCGAAAGAAACCCTTGTTTAGAAATTTTGACGCATTGAAGGAGCATTGTTGATTTATATTTATTTGCGAAAAATATTAATACTGTTACAACATTAGAGCATTTAAAAAATTCTTTGAACACCTTTCTGTATTTGAACTTTATGTTATGAAATTGAATTAAAATCCACTACATATTAGCTATATTAAAATAATGAAAAAAAAAGTTTTTACTGAATTAAATAACAAATCAAGCAAATTCATACACTTTTTAATATCCCATAATTTTCCGAAAAAATAAATCAATTTTATGTTTGATAAAATGAAATCATATTGGAAAATATGTTCGGTTTTCACATAATTTTCTCTTAAACTAACAAAGTCCTTGACCAACAGTTGTTTATTGCATGTCGTCCTTATCAGATCCCAACATTACATGTGTTTATCTTAACAACTACCAAAAATAAATGCCATAAACTTAACGAATGTGTATTATCCCCAAGCATATAGTTTTCACGCTAATAATGATAAGAATTTTGTTTCAATTTTTTGCATTACTTTCCATTGCTTTAAAACACTATAAATGCAACTGAATTTAAAAGTATTTCCTTGATTCATAATTACTTAACTTTCAGAATAGATTCAATGTATAAAAATGTAACTAAAACGTGTTTAAATAACTATTTTGAAACATACTAATACGATTCCTAGATTGAGCTCCCAACAACTCCCAATATTGCCTTTCGTTTATTATCCTTTTGCCGAAAGATCGTTGAGATCGCAAATTAACTAAGTTGCCTTGCAACTTTTCTTGCAGTGGTAAAGCATGATATAACGAATGTGAATATGGTTTTGCATGCGCATTTTTATTAACTGACCGGGGGAGAATACTTCCTTGACAAAAATAATTAAAAAAACTGTAAGTTTTACTAACAAAAAAACCGAATCCAGATATTTGACATACAATCGATGCCAAAAGAAATAAATATAGATAGGAAAATTGTTAAGTTTCCAACATTCTCAACTTTTTTGCTGTTATTTTTCTACTTTTTGGGCTGTATTGCTACATTTTGTAAGTTTTGTTTACAAGTTTTTGCAATTTTTTTTCATGTCTTTTACCGTTATTTGCGCTTTCTACTACTTTTTGTAAAAAAGCGTTAAAACAATTAACAGAAAACCCAAAGAAGCAGTAAGAAACAGAAAAAAAGTCTAGGAAGTCAGAAACTTATTAGACCATGTATATCTCGAGCCTATAAGAAACATGTCAATATAGGCTGCAAATAATTACAAATCAACCTAATGATAAAGATTATAGGAACTGAAATTGCAAATTAAATTATAATGAATATCATTTCAAATTATAATAATAAATAGGAATATGTGGAGAATATCAAATAAATTATATCATATAATCAGTTTTGATTTCGATACCATGTGAGGATTTAACTTATAAATATCAAATAAATCGTAGCCGGATTGCATTCTCAACGCGTTGTCTATTGAATCAAGATATTGAAAATCACGAATTTAATTCGAACGTGCCATGTATTACAGCTCAAGGAGATCACTTAGGACAGTTCTCTGATATTTTCAATTTTCTTATATGATATCTATAGATAGTGTGTTAACCAATCGTAATTTATTTATATCGGGTTGGCAACTATAATTGCCGATTTGTTTAAAGAAATAAGATAGTTTTTGTAATGGAAAAAACTTTAATCTATTAAGAATTTTCCATTTTGTTCGATGACTTTTTGTCATCTTCTTAATGATGATTTTCATTTCATTCTAATTAATCTCAACTTGTCGACCTTAACGTTGGTCATCTTTAAAAGCAAAATTTCCAGAACGGAATGTTTCTAACCAATCTTGGCCATGCCTTTCTATAAGGGCTTCATCACCGTACACGTTAAATAACTTTTTGGTGGCTTCCACTGCGTTCTTTCCTTTATAGAAATCATAAAGCAAAATATGGCGAAATTGTTCGTTTTTGCACTCCTTATTGTTGAGGCAAAAAACACTTTAAGAAAATATCTACGCAATAAACTTCTAAAGCTAGGCTAGAATGACAGTTAACACATATAAGAAGAAGAAGATCATAACATTTACGGATATCCTAGCAAGGGGGGTGAAAAGCATGTATAACTGAAATCGGCAGTTACTTAGTCATCCTGCCAAAAATATTAATTATTAACACCGTGTATATTTGCATAATTATTTACATAACATTATATTAAAAATGTATTGAAAAAACAAAAAAAATATTATTTAAATTGTGAGTGTAATCAAAATGTTAGATTTTAATCATTTTAAGGTAAAGGTTTAACTCGGTTAGCTCGCATTAGTATTCTGTGAATCTATTTAAATTTTTATGAATAAAATTGTTAGAATTTCTATACTAAATAGTATTTTAACTTGTAGGAAAATTTGATTTTGTATATGTATGGAAATGGTAATGG
>JARJDW010010124.1:0-22129 GCA_030264715.1 Adinopsis sp. GC000173
CGCGCGGCCCATCCGTTTGTTCACCTTCTTCGCCCGGAAAATTTTCGCCGAAGCGATAATATTCGTGTGTGCGTTTCGCGGAAGCGTTTAAAGCCCTTCGCGATCTGTATAAATAGAGAGTGTTCGTTCGAGGACACGGCCGTAATATTTTTCCGAGAATTTCGCGGTGGCCGGTTAATATACATTGCACCCCCTCCGTTCCGTCCGTCCGTCGTCTTCGCTTCGCTCGGTATTTTTTTTCACAAACATATATCGTCGACGTCGTCGTTCACTCACAGTTTTTTTTTTTCATAAAAATCTATAGTGTTGTCCTATCCCAAGCTGCCGACTGTTGAGTAGGTCATTAACCTGGCCCCATGTGTATGTGTGTTCAATGCATAATATACACGCATTGCATCGCACGCGAAGACTTAAAACTGGCGGGAAAAAAATGTGTATAATGCGAGCGCATGATGCACCTTGCAGGAAGGAAGTTTTTGTTTATTATTATTGCAGGCAAATGCGTACATATATACGAATATCGCGAAAAGTCGTCGCTCGTTGATATGTTGTTGCATCAATCGTCTTTATTTATTAATTGGCTACGATGCTACAATTATATACCAGATCGTCATTATCGGCGAAAAGCGAGCGCGCACTTTTATGAAATGAAATGTCGCCGCCGATTGCTGCACATACTATATAGTTTTAATTGCTCGAATAATTATAACTGTTGATGCTGGAACAACGTTTCCGAAATATCCATTTACAGCTAGCGATCTTGCATTCTTTTTCGATTAAAAAAATACTTGTCTATCGTTGTTATTTATTAATTTAATAATTATATATTATTAGACGATGCATTGCAGCTTCTTATAATTTATATCTGCAATACAATGCAAATAACTTAAATAGTTATATATTATAAAAGTTCATCGATTGCATTAGAAAATGTTTGAATATACCTACACATGTTTGAAAATTTAATAGTTTTAAAATGAATAACTAAAATCAAATTTCATTTTATGCAATTTTTGTACTTTTGTAGTTAAAATTGATATAAATCAATAAAGATAATAAATTTTTATTAATTTATATAAAAATGTCTGAAAGATTGTTAAATTTTAGCTAAAAACAAGCTCAATTTTATAACATTTTAGTTTTTTGTAATGTAAATTAATAAATCAATAAAAAACTTGATAAATTTACTTATATTCTTTTAAATTTAAGTAAAATTAGTAATTCAATAAAGATTTAAGAAAATTATTTAGTATATATTTAATTTTTATATATTTAAAGACATTTGATAGAGTTTTATATAAGAATGTCAAAACGAATTTTCAATTTTAGCTAAGAACAAGCACAATCTTATTAAATTTAGAAATGTAGACAACAAGTAGAAATGTTTTTTGAGGAAATTTGTTATAATTCAGATAGAACTTTAGGTGACTTTATTGAAAAATAATAAAATGCTAAAAATTTGATGAGTTTATGAAAATTTATCAATTGCCTAAAAAATATTTACTAAATTATTAAACAAATGCTTATCAAATAATAAATTTTGAAAATCTATCAATATTTTTACGAAAAATAATTATGATTAACATAATATGTTAGCTGATTTTAGTAAAAATTAATAAAATACACTGCATTGAATAAAAAATACAGTTATTTTATTAAAAATCCTTTATAGTTAACAATAACACACGCAAAAATTGCAACGAGTTAATGAGAATTTGCACCTTGTATGTGGTACACATACATTTTCGAACAACAACAAAAAAAAAATTGGTGTGAAATTGAATTTGAGCGCATTGTGTTTGTCATTGGAATATAATTTATCACGATGATGAATCGAAAGATTGCAATCCGATGCAAAAATGCGTTTTAATAATAATGATAAATAAAAATTTTCGCTCGTCGTGGTTTTTTTGCGAGCGAGCGAGCGAGCGACCGAACGAACGGGTTTTAGGAGGTTGAATTAAAACAACATTGTACGAATAAAATCCGATGCGAAGCACGTACGGATGCAAAAAGATATGCAGATTATTATTGCATGCTCAAACGATCATGTCTTCATAAACATTGCAATTTGTACTATTGATACTACTATTAAAATGTGTATAAGGGAGAAAAAAGTGCGCAATTGCCGCCGCAACGCCGAAGCGCAGCACCGCGCACACACCGCGAATCTATACCTCTACTAACAGACAAATGATTTAAATAATAATAAAAAAATATGCGTACGTATTGTAATGTATAAATGTTAAAGCGGCCGATGCGAGCGCGCGGAGAAAAGAGAAAAAAGGCATTTTTTTACATGCTCCTTAACTTCTTTAATAGACCCTCGATTAATGAATGGAATAAAAATTATGGAAATATTCCGGCCTCTAATAACGAGCACTTGCGCTTTTCCGATGTGCACATCAAGAGTAGTACGTATACAACAACAACAAAAAAAATACATACGCATAGGTGGTAGTAGGTACAAATATATAAAGCAAATACGAAATATGTACAATTTTATGCGTGTGCGTGCGTATGCAATTTTTTGCTCTCTAAAATGCACAACCTAAATAATATATGAACCAAGTGGTTATTCATATTAAAACAAGAGTGCAAAAAAATATTTTTTTACTACAGAGTCAATGCTGCTGTTGTTGTTGTTGTTGTTTTTACATGAAAAATACGTAAACGTACTAAATACGTCCTACTTATCGATTCAATTTTTTTTTCGTTCGTAGAGTGAAAAAATGCAATGCAACTCCACTTTGCGCGCACTTTTTCATATTAAACGCCACACGGCCACGGACGAAGGTGTGGCTCTTCAAATTTTCAATACTCGCGCCGCGTCGGCTTCTCTACTACTCTGCCATTTTCGTAATTTTATAAATTATCCTCGTCGTTCGCTAAACGATTCTATTAGTTTTGCATTATTCTAAAAATATTGTCAACGTTCGCTGCTAATTAATTTATCGACATGTTCGAGAAAATTTTGTTTTTCTCTTTTATTTACCTTATCCACTTTATATACTCGGTAATTGTATACGCTTGTAATTCGAGCAATTTCACTAAAAGTAAAAAATACTTATTAAATTAGCATGCATTTTAAATAACATACTAGTTTGGTTTTTTTTAAATAAGATTGAAGCTGTTTTGATGGGAAAAATTAGAAATATTTTATCGAAAAGATATTCATTAACTAACATTACTACTAAATTTATTATAGTAGATAATTAAATATTCAATTCAATTCATGGTATATAAAAACAGGTAAATTCAGTATTGAATTTGGTTAAGAAATTTCAGTTATGATTATAAAATGTTAAAATGTTTACTGAATAATTAGAAAAAAAACAGCAAACTAAATTTATTAATTTTATTAAAGAAAACTATATAATTTTCATTCTGCGTCTTTAAAATTACAATAAATAATAAAGTTTGGGTAAATAATTAAACAATTTCTTGCAACATTGTAACATGTAATTTTGAGAGTCTTTAAGAAAATTCAATAAAAAACCAACTAGAACTTATATTTTTGGGCATTTATGTGCAAAAAGATGATTGAAAAGTAAAAAAAGTTCCTTAAAATTAAAATCTAACAAAAAATATTTATAAAATTCTCTATAATATATTTTATAATGATTATCTAATTATTGCTTCTTGTTGAATTAAGTAACAGTTTCTTTGTAAACAAATTGTTAAATTAAGCACAAAAAATCAAATAGGAAACATTAAATAATGGGGAAACATATTAAAAATAGGAAATAATAACAAATTATTTAAGGAAATGACTCAATTATGTTAAAAATGGGAAAACATTTATTAAAAATTAAACCTAATAAAAAGATAAGAGAAAATGATTAATTCGCAAAATCACGATATTAAAAAATACCTAATTTACTTGATTATAATATAAATAAATTAAAAATATTGATGAAAAGTTTAAAAAATGTAGAAAATAATAACAACCTCTTTAAATGTTAATGCAAATATGTATAGTAAAATTTCCTTGCTTTGCATTTTATTAAATATTACATAATTTTATTGCATTGTGTGGTTGCATTACATTAAATATTAATAACTCTATTCGCTGCTAATTAATTTATCACCACGCTCGAATTTCGTTTTGTTTATCGACTTTTAAACTTTGAAAAATTTAAATATTAATGCGGCGCAGGTTAATTTATTAATGCGATCGATTATTTGGCATCGCGCAAAATGAATATTTAACGTAACGTATAACATCTTTGCCTTTCCAATCACGACGACGACGATGGTCCTAATAAGAAAATTAAAACGATGTGCTATCATCACGTTTAAAAATTTAAAAAAATAAGCGGGGTGCGATTATTGATTGTGCCATATTCATCATTTTCGCATTCGCGAGCAATTTGTCTTATCGGAGAGAAAAAATGACAAGTTTTTAAGTTGGGCCCCGCGGCTGCCACACAACGACGACGTCCACGTCAGCAAAAGTTTTGCGTATTCGTGGATGAGGCGGCGGTGGCGCCCGCCCCGCTCCAGTGATAAAATATTTACGGCCGAGAAAGAGTTGGCTGTTGTGTTGGTTGGGGTGGACGACGCTCGACTGCCCCAAACTATTATGCAAACCATGTTTTAAATTTATAATTTCATTGTGTATACAAATAAAAAAGCAATAGATGGAAGTGGAAATGGTAATTTACGGAAAATTGCCTTGTGAATAATTATGATTTTGCCTTGCTTCTCAAAAACAACACCGTTTCGTTTCGGGAAATGACGCAATAAAATTTCTCTCATAATTTTAAATCACTGCAAAGCAAACTCGATGAGTATTAATCATTAAGAGTATTCGTTTAGTAAATTTATCAAATATTTATTAGTAATTCGTTCTAAAATATTGAAAAAATACTTCCAAGTGATAAGAAAGCTCTCAAATTTTAACTTCTACACACTATTTTTGGATATTTTAACCCAATTCGTTCAAAAATATTTCCAAGTGATAAGAAAGCTCCCAAATTTTAACTTCTACACACTATTTTTGTATATTTTGACCCAATTCGTTCAAAAATACTGAAAAAATATTTCCAAATGATAAGAAAGCTTTCAAATTTTAACGTTTACACACTATTTTTGTATATTTTTATTCAATTCTTTCAAAACTACTGAAAAAACACGTTCAAGTGATAAGAAGGCTTCTAAATTTTAACTTCTACACACAATTTTTGCATATTGTTATTCAATTCTTTAAAAAATACTGAAAAAATACTTCCAAGTGATAAGAAAGCTACCAGATTTTACCTTTTACACGCTATTTTTATATATTTTTACTGAATTCGTTCAAAAATACTGAAAAAATATTTCCAAGTGGTAAGAAAACTCCCAAATTTTAACTTTTACACACTATTTTTGTATATTTTTAATAAATTCGTTCAAAAATACTGAAAACATAACAAAACATAACATCTTGATTCAATTTTTAAAGAAAACAACGTTTAATCAAATATTTATTAGAAATTCGTAATAAATATACTCCAAGAACAATTAAACAAATTAAATTAACTAATTAGCCTGTAAATGATTGAAAAAAATAAATAAGGTTTTGTAAACGACAGCTATTTACCTATATACCTATTCTTTATCGAATTTCTGTTTGTGTTGCTAAAACACCGGTCGCCAAATGTAAATGCCGCTAAAAAATCCCACAGTGGTGACGATGGCAAGTTGCGTGAACGTTAAATGCTTCGGCTTTCGTATGGGAATCATCGTAATTTTATCGAAATCGGAAATCTTCATTTTTGACACGTTAATTATTTGAGGTTATGTAACGCCAACACATCGTTCGTACCAAGCTCGCCGCCAAATTCCATCCATAGCACAAGCAGTCGACATGTATGTATGTTGTACACATACCCACAGACAGCAATCGTCGATTCCCCTGTAATTGCAAATAATAACGTTAAATTAATAATAAGTTTTCGCTGTGGCAATGCCTCGCAGTAGTGGCGCGCACAGAATTAGAATTTTTAGGTCAAATGAATCAAATCAGTAATCACCGCCATCAATTACCTTAATAATTCAAATTAAATTTCAGTAACAAACAATTTAAATTGCCACACTACTTATTTTAAGTCCCATTTGCACGAAAATACAGTTGTTGTTGTGTCAACTGACACAATTTTATTCATGCATGAATTTTCACCGACGACGACGCATTATTTCTATTAAATGAATACATCGCGCGGTGGATGAGTATAAAAAAGGAGTCGAAATGCAACAACAACAAACAACAACGAAAAAAAAACGCAAATACACCGTATAGGTACTACAGAGAGTTGCAATAGCACCGTGTTGCCAAATCGCATATTTTCGCCGATGCAATTTGACGATGAAGGAACGGGGCGCTCTGATGATGATGATAAAAAATCCATCCTAGCCATTTTTGAGTTCATTGACATTGATAGAAAAGCAGATCGTTTCGTTTCGTCTTAATTCTATATACTTTCAAAACAAAATGTGTAATTCATAATTTCCGTGCGCCAATTTTTAATAACATTTATTAAGTTTTTATTCGATATTAGTGCATCCAACCGACTGGCATGCACACATCGGCAGAAAATAAGGTGCTTATAGGAAGCTTATTCATTACTGCTTAGTAGATTCATTCCATAATTTCGACAATAAATTAAAATTATACATTTTGCGCTCAAAAAAAGGACTAAATTGAAAATTTTAACAACTTTGAGCACTTCCTGAATGGTTATGATTGATATCTACAGTTATAAGAAGAAATCAATTTGTAGGTTTTACAAAAAATCAATAAATTTTGTAATTTTGTGAAATATATTAGATTTTTTTTTAAATATGTAGTGTTTTTGATATTTAGTAGGGAATTAATTAGTAAATATAAAAATAGAAAAACAAAACTAAAATTGAAATAACATTTTAAAATAGTCTTCAATAATTTTACAACAAAACTTTTAAAAAAGCTTCGATTAAGTGAACAAATTACATTAAAAAAAGAGTTAATTAAAATTGTTTCGGCTTATTTCTATTTACCTAAGTATTCTACGAAACTGTTAACGCATAATTAACAAGCACAGACAAAATTTATTAGTTTTTGCAGCACTTATTGGCAGCTTTTTGATTATTACCTCGATTTGTCGGTTTAATTTCGTGCACACAAACTTTGCTGATGCAAATTTTAATTATTTTAACGCAAATTAATCGTACATTCATCGTGAAAGCGCAGCAGCAGCACTTTAGTTAATAAAAAAATATGTGTATAATATTCAGATAACGAATCGATAAAAACAACACTATTTTCGTCATCGTCGTCGTTGTCGTCGTCGTTTGACGTTAATCATGTTGTAAGCTAAACGTTGTTTTAAAAACAAACTCATCATATAATCATCATTATCATCGTATTCTCTCTGTATGTATGCGTATGTATACGTATAGATGTGTGTAGGGAGCTAATACCAACTATGGTGATGGTCGTTAAACATAAAAAGATGTTTAAACCATCGATGTTTCGTTCGCTAATTTATTACAAATTAAACGATTCAGTCTATACGGTTTCAGAAACTATTATTATCATTATTATTTCTTAACGTATGTTTTATGACTCTATTTACTATACTATACCATTTGAATCTATGTAACTAAACGCACAATTAACACATTTCTATGTATAATAACTAAATTAAGCGTACTTGTATATTTTTCTCTGATTGCGTATCTACGCATCCATGTGCAATTAGCAAAAAATGATTGCGAATTATAAATTTAATTGCAAATAGTTAAAATGCTTTTTGACGCGAATAAACTTCAAATTGTAAATCTTTACTTTTGCGAAAAGAAATCACTGCACCCCTAAAAATAATTGGTCATTGTTCTTAAATAACAAATATCGAATAAATTGCAACCAACGTACATAAAAAAACAATTAATATATGTACTATCTAACTAAATGAATATAAAACATTTCCAAATTAATGTAATTCAGTATTAAAAAATAAAAAAAGGCGCAAAAATCATGAAAGGGTAATGGCAAAACTAGTAGGGTAATTGCGCCCTAACAAATAAATTAGGTAAAAAGCTACATATCGTAAACTCGTCGTAAAATATAGAAAAATCTCAATTGTAATAATCTGGGATGGACCATCCCAAACATAATTCACATCTAAATCATCATTCATTGCCTTTTCCAAATTTATCACAAATTAAGCTAGGAGCGTCATTACCCCGTTGGGCAAATTTTATTTGAAAGGCAATCTCATGCAAATTATATCTTAAAATATTCAGCAATGCAGAGCAGAATTCCTCTTTACTGATGCGTTTTTCTGGTCTCTACCCTTAATAATTTCTGAGATAGACCAGTTTGAGGCATTACCCGGCGCTCGCCATTACCCAATCTTCCCCTAATTGCAGGCGGTGCAGATAAATAAATTCATGGTGCTAAAGCATTTTCCTTACAATTTTTTTACCACAATAAATTTCTACCTACACAGTCAAGATATAAAGTTTTTTTCATAAAAAATGCGCGATAATAAATTTCGTTGAATAAATTGGTATTAAAAAAGTTTCGGCCGTGTTTATTGTCTATGGTGAATTGGATAAATTTATACAATTTCTTATGTTTAGCATAAATAAAATATATTATCATGCATTTTTTATAGACTAGCGTATTTTGGTAGGTAACATACAAATGTCTTATCTGAATTTCTTCTACTTCTTTTTGGCAATTCCATTTCCTTGGCAAATTGGACATAGTGCGCCAAATGTAAAAATCTACGCAATTTGTCACATTTGCAATAAGATATAAAAAGTTCATATACACGTATAACTTTCAAACAAGTTTATTCACATGCATTTTTAAACAATTTAAATTTATATTCAGTATATTAAAGTATAATTGTTGTATAATTTTTAACGAGCTTTTCGTTTATTCATTTTTTTGTCTAAAATCATTCTTCAAATTAAACCATTTTGATTTTCATAGCGTATTTTGATATGATACCAATTAATATCAATTTTTTGCAATTCTATTTCCTTCACAAATTGACAAATGTAAAAAATCTACGCAATTTGTCAAATTTGCAAAAAAAATTAACCTACATAGCTTACAAAAAGGTCTATTGACATGGATTTTTAAGCAATATTCATTTACATTCAGTAGGTTAGGGTGATGCATATGCAATTATCCGCGGTTCACTTGAGCACAGATTTTTAATGACTATTCGCATTTCATTTACTTATTGATCTGAGTAAAATTATCCTTCTTTGATAGATGATTAAATGTGAACTTAAAATTAGACTAGACCCACAAAAGCCCATAAACAGATTTCAAATAAATCTACTGACATGCATTTTTAAGCAATTTTTATATATCTTCAGTAGGTTAGGGTGATGCATACATGCAATTATCAGCGGTTCACTTGAGCATGGATTTTTAATGAGTAAAATCATTCTTGTTTTGATAAGTGATAAAATGTGTATCAAAGATTAGACCCATATTCGATATAAAAGTGAAAATTCAACCTTTTTTATTCACATTTTGAGATCGCAACAAACAAAATTAGCGAAATAAGGTATCAGGAATAAATTTCTCACTTCAATTACCCCAAGATTTATCTTATTTTGTGAAAAATATAAATTAAAACTGTGTTAAGCAACTTTATTGGTCAACGCCAAATAAAATTATAATAGATTAGAAAAATAAAAAATGTAGCGTTCTGCTTCAGATTTTATTACCAATTTTTATGGTAACATTTTATACTGTAATTTGGGTTAAAATAAGGAGCTGAATTTTTATAAAAATTATTGTCTAAATGAATAGCAATTTAGATTTTCTGACAATGGTTAATAATTAAAAGTAATCGCGAAAAAATATATAGTGTAATGGAAAAAGACTAGACATATTTTAACATAAAAAACAAATACTACTGTGAGAAAAACATCAACAAAACCGAAGCGAATATATTGCATTAGTTCTTGTTAAATAAATTACCTACATTGCAGTTTTGAGGGATAAAAAAGTTTAGTTTGGCATAGAAGTTGTTTGAAGTGGAAAATGTTTGTATATGTAAAGGATTGCTTTTGAAAATCGGAATAAATGTCGGTTGGTGTGAAATTCGAAAACTAACTTTTACAGTTCAAAGGTACGACACATTCGAATTAAGATTAAGACCGCATAATGGACTAAATTAATTAGCCGGTTGTGTTTAAGCAGCTTCCATCCAGCCAGCCAGCAACGTCGCTTCTTATTTGTCGCCGTAATGAAAAATTCACGTTTATCTTCTTGCTAGAAAAATACCAAACACATATTAGTTAGTAGGTAGAGAGGTCGGTCATACATTTTTAATGCACAAAAATGTTTTAAGCAAATAACATTTCATACAGTCAGATTAAAATCATAAATGTAATAATCGATAATAAAAAAGCAACATATTTTTTTTCATTTCATATCTCTCTGCCTATAAACAAACATTCACAATTTCAAAGCGAATTTCTCTCCAATTTGTTGCCCGCCAATTTGTTAATAAATAGTTAAATAGTTTATTTTTGCATTGGAATCAAAAAGCGTTTTATTAATTGTTACACGAGTTAAAAAATGTGCATTTCAATTTATTGCCCGCGATTCGTGTGTGTATGTGAACAAAAAATGTAAAATAAATAAATAATCGATGAACGTTCTTTATGATTCGATTACATTTTGCGCTCGCTAATTGACTATGACAATTTTTAATGCATTGTCTTAGATATTGTTTATTTTTATTGTTCTTAAATAACAATTAACGAATAAATTGCAACTAATGTACATGAAAGAGCATTTAATATACTATCTAACTAAATGAATATAAAAAATTCTAAATTTATGTTATTCAGTATTAAAAAATCAAAAAAGGCGCAAAAATCATGAAATGGTAATGGCGAAACTTGTAGGGTAATTGCGCTCTAATAAATAATATAGGTAAAAACCTACACATTGTAAACTCGTCGTTAAATTTACAAAAATCGCATTTGTAATTATCAGGGATGTCCTGGACACTGCATTTCGTATGGACCATCCCAAACATAATTCACATCCTAACCATCATTCATTCAAATTAAGCTAGAAGCGTCATTACCCCGTTGGGCAAATTATATTTTAAGGAGATGTGAAGGGCAATCTCGTACAAATTTATTTATTAATTGTTACATGAGTTAAAAAATGTGCATTTCAATTTATTGCTCGCGATTCGTGTGTGTATGTGAACAAAAAATGCAAAATAAATAAATAACCGTTCTTTATGATTCGATTACTACATTTTGCGCTCGCTAATTGACTATGACAATTTTTAATGCACTGTCTTAGATAATAATAATGCATTCGTAGAAAAATATTTATGTTATGGAAACGATCTATACATATTCAAATATTAAAATTAGCAGCGCTAAAAATAATTGAATTTAAAATTCAAAAATAAATCAAAACCTACGAATTTCTTACCTTCATTCTAGAATTAATTTTAGTTTATTTACATGGGTTGTTTATAGAAAATAATAATAATAAAGTATTATATGCGTTGCGCCTTTTTAAATCAATGAAATTTATACTTTATACATACACAAACACTCTAAACACATTCCAATTAAAAATTAAAAAATATGAATTTAATGCGCCAACAAATTAATTTTATATTATAGTCGATAGTCACGAAACAAAAAAATAATTATAAATTATTTTGATATCGCATTGAATATTAATGCAGCTTTTTACTGTTATAATTTATCTGTATATAAGATTTTTGCTATATTCGCAAATTTTATAAAAATTACGCAAATTTTCGGACGTAACTTGATTGATTGCGCGATATACACGGCCTTCAAACCATGATTACATTTTTCTGTGTGTGTCGTTAACTGGCTTGCAATATAGATTGACACTCGCAGATAAATTACAAATTAGATGTCGTCTTACAAGATGATTAGCTATAAAGCTAAGTAACTGGGTTATGCAAATCGTGCAAATATATATTAATGGCGATTTTATTTCGTCGATTAGAATATTACAATAAATTTTCATAATTATCATGAGCGCGAGCGCGCGGATAAATCAAGTGCGAATGCGTGTGTTTGTTTGCATTGGATAATGAATTGAAGTGACAAGTTTTCGATTAGACAACTGCAGATGGATAAAAACGGTAATTTAGTTCTGTTTCACATCAGGATTTTAAATCAGAATAATTTAATATTTGCTTGTTGGCGTGTTTTAGCTGTTAATTTTAAGTCATGGATTAAAAGTTACACTCAAAACACTTTCAAGATTGCAAGAGTATCAATTTCCTTATATTTATTGCGGGTTCCCAATTTGAGAAGCACTGGCACCTACCATCATAATAAATTGAATTGAGAAATTTTCGATTAGACAACTACAGATGAATAAAAACGGTAATTAGTCTTGTTTCACATCAGGATTTTAAATCAGAAAAATACCATATTTGGCAACAAGTTTTCTCAAAATATATCTATCTATTTTTCTGTACAGAAAAAAGTTACTACTTACATAAGACATCAGTTTTTTAATACTAGCTAAATAGGGTGATCTAATTTATAACAATTGCTTCAAATTTTTAGGATTATTAAATTTTTTACTCATCTAGACTTGTTGCCGTGTTTTATTTATTAATTTTAAGTCGAGGATTAAAAATTACACTCAAAAGACATTCAGGATTGTATGAGTATTAGCTTCCTGATACTTTTTTTAACTCCCATTTTAAGACGCACCACCACCAGATATCGCATCAAAATTTCCAATTAAAAATAAGCGTTTTTGAATATTTAACACTTTTATTTATAAAATTTATAGTCAATTCTATTTGTTAACCAACTGGGTTACAAATATTTCTTGTGTGAAACAGAATTTAACGAAATTTTTTAATAAATAAATTAAAATAATTCGAAATTCGCATTGTGAGCTCAAACATTTAATGTTCATTATATGAAAGGGTTAATAACAATGATAATCAAGCTTCATTAATGCTGCTAATCAAATCCACGAAATAACTAATCCTAACTATTAATTACTCTTTGACAAAACATTCATTTACTACAGCATTATTATAATTTTTCATATTTTTTAGACAAAACCACAATAGCATTTATATTATTGTACTTATTAACACTTGTCTAATTAAATAACAGACATAATATAATTTATTGATATGATTTTTATTCAAGTATTCAATGCCAAACAATTTTTATAGTCTTTAATTAAAATCGTTATTTATTTTAGATTTTGAGACTTATTTTCAATTTGAAAAATCTATTAAAATATTATTTATTATACAAATCTAATCGTATAATAAAATGATATTTATCAACATATCGTAAATTTAAAATACAATTACACAGTTTTGCATTTTAGAAGATAAACAATTCAATCATCTGAGTAGCATAATAAATAAATGTATGAATATTTGTCAACAATTTATTTATTAAAAAAAAGTGGTATGATAATATTTATAAGAAAATTCATAATTAATCGACGCTATTATGTTTTAAATGAAATTATTAATGCATAATGAAGTCTTGTAAGATATTTATGACTTGTAACTATAATAAAATTGAAATTGAAATTGATAATAATAAAACAACGAGTTTGTGGATGTATAAAATGGCAAAATGCAATAAATTAATTTAGCTAAAGATTGTCGCTCGAACGTGCTTGGATGGATGGAAAAAAGAAACAGTAGGTGATAATTGCGTATTCTAATTTCGGTCGGCTTGCAATATGGAAAATTGATGCAGTTGGAAAGTTTTACGATAGCGCGCGCGCGCTCTTATCTTTGCCTCATCGTATATTGACCATAAAAACCATCCAATTTGCAATATTAATAGCACTCACGACGTGATATATTACTAATCCTCATTATTACGTTATTACATAAGAAATATGACATGGATTGTTTCAAGTAGGAACGAATAGAAAGAATGGAGAAAAAAACGAAGGCAACAAATCTTCGTGCTGTAGCGACAAAACGCTAAAATCGACAGCGGCACGGCGACGCGACGTTTCCATTCCATGCCACTCAGCCAGCCAAGCCAGCCGAGCCAGCCAGATGCCTGATGTTGCAAATTATTTTCATGCCATTTCCATTTCAATTGTTTTTCTAAGCATGATAGAAACTAAAATGCGGAGAGCAGCAACAAACACAAAATAATAATAATAAAAATCAGCGAGCAATTGTAAAATACAACAAAATCCTTGATGTAACAGCTTAACATATACACAAAGATTCCTCTCTCTTTTGACTTTGAATATTGCATTTAGTTATTTCGCAAGCGCATATATAAAGTAATCTCTTTGAAAATTCATAAATTTTTTGTTGCTGTTGTCGTTTTCGTTTCTGTGTTGCTAGTTAGTCGTATATATATAGATATATACTATATATTGTACATGCACTTGTACGAGTAGTTTATTTTGTAATTCCATTAGATGCTATTTACTTAATACAATTTTAAAGTTTATTAATTAACAATATTTATTATTTGCAAATGCGTATAACAATGCTTTTCGACAATATCACATACACTTATTAATCACTTGCTGCGTGGAAACAAAACCTCAAATCGTTTGTACCTAATTATGTATTTCAATCTGAAACTGTTATCAAAGATGCAAGCGATAATGCTAAGTATTTCATCAAAAAGTTGACGTTGTTAGTCTCAGCTATTAGTCTAATACATTTATTATTAGTGTTAAAGCTGAAGCTAAAACATGGCTAAAAGAAAAAGAGAAATAAAAATCGTGTTTTTAACCAAGTTTTTGGCTAATTTAAGCGAATATGGTAAGCGCTTTGCACAGTCCTCATTTTTTGAGTTTATATTAGGTGTACAACTAAGTCTTTGCAGTTTGCGTATGGATGGCTCCAGCAAAAAGTATCCGTCGATTTTGACATAAACAAAACTGCACAAAGCAAGCATAAACATGTCGTAAACAAACTGCTTTGATACTTTAGTGATTTTCTTTTGGCGTCATATACCTTTGGTTGTTGGAAGATGGCTGATTTTGTATCAAATAGTCGTCATTTGCGGGAAGTGTATATTTTCCTGTTTCAATCGAAGAAAACTACAGCTAAAGCGCATCGTAGGCTCCAAAAAGTTTACAGAGATGGTATTCTAAGTAAAACAATGTGTTGTGATTGGTTTTATCGCTTTAAAGAAGGTGATTTTGATGCTGATAGCCGTCCGCGTGAAGAAAGGCCAAAAACCTTCGAAGACGCTGAATTGGTGACATTGCTCAATGAGGATTCACGCCAAACGCAAGAAGAGCTTTCTTTAGCATTAGAAGTTGTCTGCCAATCCATTTCCAAGCGATTGCATACGTTTTAAATGATTCAAAAGCAAGGAAATTGGGTACCTTATGACTTGAAGTCAACTGACGTGAAGCGTCGTAGTTTCGGGTATAAACAAATGCTTCAGTGGCAAAAACGGAAAGGTTTTTTCACCGTAGCGTGATAGGAGATCAAAAATGGGTTCATTACAGCAACTTAAAGAAAAAATAGCCAAGGGAGTTGCCTGATCATGCTTCTACGTCGTCGGCTCGGACGAATATTCACGCTGCGAAAGTTATGCTCTGTATTTGGCAGGGCCAGATCAGTGTTATGTATTATAACCTCTTAAAACCGAATGAAACCATAACTGGAGAATGGTATCAAACTCAATTGATGCGATTGAGTCGAGTATTACAAGAAAAACGGCCACAATTTGAGCAGAGGTACGACAAAGTGATTCTACTGCATGACAATGCTTGGCCTCGTGTTGGCAAAGCTGTCAAAACGGATCTGGAAAAGCTCAAATGGAAAGTGCTACTCTCCCCGCTATATTCCCCAGATATTACACTTTCGGATTATTACATGTTCCGTTCGATGGTACATGGTCTGGTAGATCAGCAGTCCCACTTTTATAATGAGATCAAAAAATGACTTGATTCGTGAATAGCCTCGCAAGACGAGCACTTTTACCGATGCGGTATTCGATCTCTTCCAGAAAGATGGCAATAGGAAGTAGTTTGCGATGGTCAATATTTTGTTTCATTTGTTTATAACAATTGTCTTATAATGCAGTTTCAATTTCATGAAAAAAACTGCAAAGACTTAGTTGTACACCTAATAATAATTTGAATTTGATAGTATGCGGCCAAATCATTCAGAATTATTTCCTAAAATAAACTAACTTATAATGTACACTTAATTATAATTCAAAATTGCGCGACTTACTCTTTTGATCAATAGTTTATTCTAAATTATGAATATTACTCCGAAACTATGCTTATCAAAGGATACAACCGACAATACTAACAATAAATAGGAATTTCATCAATACATTTATTAGTCCTCTCCCGTAAAGCTAAAACTTTGCCAGATAACGCAATAAACTAAAAAATATATTAGGTGATTCAAATTATAGATGCAATGATATCCTTAACCATCTTTGATATTTTTCGGCTAATTTAAGAAAACATAGGGTATGCTTTGAAAAGTCCTTGCTTTTCGTAGCTTGTAATTATGTAAAGTTAAAACTATACGTCCAAAGGATGCATAATTCTTATACTTATCTAATAATAATTTAGAATAATTAATGCATCTCACTTTTCATAATATTACGACGTCAACGCTTAAATTAAAATTTCAATAAATTAGCACTTTCTTGGAAAAGCTATTATGTATTTATATTTAGTGATTTTTAATTATGAATGCAAAGCGTCTCCAACCAGCTTTGATATTCTTTGGCCATGTTCAAAAATTATTTTAAAACGTCCTCGCATTATCAGCATTCGAAACTATGCGGCCAAAGAATGCAATTTTGAATAAAAAAAGAAACGAAGAAAAGCTATTTAGTGATTTAAAATTATAAATGCAATCGTGTCCTTAACCAACTTCGATATTTTTTTCGACTACTTTAAGAGAGAAAATGTTGAAAATCGTTTTAAAACGTCCTCTAAGATGGCTATCATGCATACATTGCGACACAATTTTTCTTTTTATTTCCAATTACGTTAATGCAATAATTTTATTTATTTTCAAAATTATTTTCGTACAAATTTTGTTTTTGTTGCTTAGAAAGCGTTAAATTTTCTTCTTCAATAAAATTGCAAGGAAATTGCTTTCAAATTGGGCAAAAGAACATTTTGCAACATTTTTCAATAATACATCCATTGCAATTTTACAAAATCACTAACTATATGGTTTTGTTGCATTTAAACTAATTAGTAATTGATATTATAATGAATTCACAGTTAATTAACCCCCACACGTGTAAAAATTAACAAATTATTTTGATTTATTTAAAACAATTATGAAATTTGTTGTATAGTATAGATATTGTTGCAATTTATTCCAATTAGAGTAAAAAATTAGTTAATATTTTGTTGATATATTTTGCATAATTTCCATAAACGTTAATTTTATGTAAAACACTGCCATTTTTTCTAAATATTAATTTGCATTAGAATGTGAAAAAGTAATTAATAGAACGTCAAAACGAACAATTTATTGCAATTAATTACATTGTTAATGTCAAATTGTTAAACTGCCGCAAAATATGTACTTACATTTGGAGCGCGTTTTAACAATATTTCGCATACACGATCGATTCAGTAGTTTAATAATATTTAAATATGATGCACTTAAAAAAGTAAAAGTAACTAGTCTTTTCAATTTATCTAATTGATAATTTTTTGATTAAGTCTTTTTTTTTGGCAAAAATAAATCTTCATTGCCATGTTAGATTCGATTATCTTTTTGATAAACTAAGTTGGAAGCGGGATAATTCGTAAAGTCTTTTCTGAAAATCGTGCGTTTTAACAATTCGCATATACACACGGCGTCAACCATCGATTCAGTAGTTTAGTAACACTTAAAAACGCAAATGTAAGTAACATTGACTTTTCAATTTATTTAATTGATATTTTTTTAATTAAATATTTTTGTCTGCCAAAATTGAATCTACATTGCCATGTTTGATTTTGATTATGTTTTTGATAAACTAAATTGGAAGAAGGATAATTCGTAATGTCTTTTCTGAAAATCGTGCATTTTAACAATTCGCATATTTCGCATACATACACAGCGACAACCATCGATTTAGTAGTTTAGTAATATTTTAATATGATGCACTTAAAAAAGTAAATGCAAGTAACTAGACTTTTCAATTTATCTAATTGATATTTTTTTGATTAAATCTTTTTGTCTGCCAAAAACGAATCTACATTGCCATGTTTGATTGATTATGTTTTTGATAAACTAAATTGGAAGAGGGATAATTCGTAATGTCTTTTCTGAAAATCGTGCATTTTAACAATTCGCATATTTTGCATACACACACAGCCACAACCATCGATTTAGTAGTTTAGTAATATTTTAATATGATGCACTTAAAAAAGTAAATGCGAGTAACTAGAGTTTTCAATTTATCAATTTTTTTGATTGAATCTTTATGTTTGCCAAAAATGAATTCTGATTGCCATGCTTGATTAGATTATGTTTTTGATAAACTTAGTCAGAAGCGGAATAATTCGTATTGTCTTGTTTCGTTTCGGAAAATCGTGCGCTTTAATAATTCGCATATTTCGCATACACACACAGCGACGCCCATCGCATTCACAAGTTTAGTAATATTTAAATATGATGCACTTAAAAAAGTAAATGCAAGTACTACTATATAGGTAAATTATAAAACCGTCTCTCGCAATGAAGAAAGCACCACGGCGCGGCGACACAAAAATGGAAGGAAAAAACAAAACAGCAACACAGCAACACAACACAACAACATCTTAATAATTAATTCACCTGTATTGTTAATAATATATTTGTTATGCAGGAAAATTAATGCACGTATTTTATTTAAACTAAAACCGTTGGGAAATTAAACTTTTCGTAGCGAAAAATATAACGACTATTTTTCTTCGCAACACAAACACGGTGTATATATATATATGTACATATATATATATAGATAATAGAAAAAAACAACGCAAGCACACGGTAAAAACGCAAGCGAAATATATATATAAATATAAAAAGTAAAAAAAGCCGGTATTAAATAAAATAGATATTATTCATAAACACAAAAAAATTGTGCATGTGTATGTGTATGTGAGTGTATGTGCTCGCATCAACAAAAATATCATTTGGGAATATTATCCCATTAAAATGCAACGAATACATTATTTTCATTAAAATATTGCATTTTCCAACAACTCTTAATTAAATAACGCATAAAAAATACTATAATAATTTTTCGTGCGCGCTGCATCAAATTAAAAATTTGCGCGACAAACGCTAAACACAAAAGTTTTCGCCATGTATTTTTGCTTTATTATCCATAACGCACAAGTTGCAAAAGTTTAACAAAACAATTTAATTTTGTAAAAACGTTATGGGCTACATTAAAAGACTATGAAAAAACTCAGCAATTATTAGGAATACCCCGCATACTACGTTTAATCGCTAAAATACTAAAATATCGTAGAGTATTTAAATTTAAATTTGATGAGATTTAGATGGGACCAAATGTCCATTTCCATCTCTATCACTCACAAATATGACATCTTATGCTATAATAAATGCAATCTATACCCATACCTTCCAATACCAATTATTGGGTTCCATAGGTTCATGAGATAGATACATTAGGATTCTAACATTGTGATAGTATTAAATCTCCAAAAATTAAATATCCTACTTATCTCTTGACAAACTGCCTAATTGATCGAGGTCAAATTCCATAAGATGTACATGAGACTAAATATCTATTTCTATTTCAGTCACTTCCAAATGTTTATTTGCAATCAGGATCCATTTTATGCCATAATAAAAACATTCTGTACATATACCTTCCAATACCAATTATTGGGTTCCAAAGGTTTATAAAACACATTAGGATCTCAACATTATGATAGTATTAAATTCCCAAAGAGTAAATATCCTACAAATCTGGTGACAAAGTAGCCAAATACATCAATAGATGAATGAATTAAGTGGAGGTGGGACATGGAATTCTTTATTCTTTTTATACCTACGTGTAATCATGTTAGGTTTAGGGGATTTCAGACTTATTATTATCTACTTCCATAATCTCATGGGATTCCCATATGATTACCTATATGACCATTACCTATAATACTAAGTAAAGCTAAATCCCAACCAGTTCCATTCCATCAAAGTGGGTCCTACTGGGTTCCTCCAAATACTTCCCATTTGTATATGTTTGCATTCTATATTTATGGAACACATTAGGATCCTGATAATATTAAATTCCCAAAAACTAAATATCCTACTCATCTGTTGACAAAGTGGGCAAATACATCCATAGACAAATTAATTAAATGGAGGTGCAAACTGATATAGGTGTGTAGTGTTTACTCTTTTTATACCTACGTGAAATCTTGTTAGAATTAGGTGATTTCAAACTTATTATTATCTACTTCCACAATCCCATGGAATTCCCATATGATTGGTGATTCTTTTTAGTATCTAGCAATTGCTTCACATTTTTTCCCAACCATTAGTTATAATACTAAGTGAAACTAAATCCCAATCAATTCCATTCCATCAAAATGGGTCCTATTGGGTACCTCAAAATACTTCCGATTTGGACATTTTCGATTCTATATTTAGAAAATTCAATAATTAATTTTTAAAACCTCTTAGTCGTAATTAAATTCATTTTTGTTTTGATGAATAAAGAATAAAGTAACATATCATGTATTTGATAAACTTAGTTAGAAGCGGCAAAATTCGTAATATCCTGTTTCGTTTCTAAAAATCGTGCTATAGAACAAAACCGAACTATATAGAAGCAAAATATACGCCACGGGGAATTACTTTACAAAAAAAAATCCAATTTTGGTTGTAAATTATGCGGATAATTAATCGTCTAGCAATTCCAGTAATATTCAATAATTAATATTGAAATGCAATGATTTGTTTCAATATTTTATTATTCATTTAAAAGTTGTTTTGTTGGATTTTTATATTTATATTAATTTAAATATGTAAATTTTGTATTAAATATATCTACCTATAAATGTAGTGTATAAAAAAATATATTAAATTTTTATGGCTATTGAAATGTGATTTGTGGTTAAATTAAATTTCCACGTAATTTACAAAACAGGCAGCTTTAATTGATAAGTGAAGGTTTTTCGAAAGTATTTTTTGAGATGCATGCTGCGTTTCGTTACTTTGCAAATTTTCCACATATCTAACGCTCAATCATCACAAACACAAAAAACAAACTTGCACTGTAGTTATTGACGCAACAACATTTATTCGTGACCGATCAACAATTGCATTTGCCATTTTATATATTGTATTAGCGAATGTTATCACATTAATAAAATTTCGTTCGCGAGAATGATTAACAGCCGAATTTCATGCAAGGTCATGCGATGGCTTGCGATGCATTATAATAATAGGAGTACATTTATGTTTATTAATTTTGCGGCGATTGTGTGCAACAACGTTTTTATCTAGTTTGGTGGTTATTTTGTGTTAAAAATTTATTAACATAATATAAGGTTGCTGCGCAAGGTCGCATCACAAACAAAATTGCAAAATGCATATATAAGATGCAAAGATGAGTAATTTATTCACCTATTTATTTTGATTAATTTGTGGTTGTATTAAAATACCTGATTAAATAGAATAAATCATTTAGGTAGGGGAAGGTTGCTCAAGTCGCACCTGCGCCTAAGTCGTACCTCCGCGACTTTGAACAAGCTATAAGGCCTAGACTTCCAAATACAATGACAATACAATCAATTTAGTCCCATTTAGCGTATATTAAGATTTTGTCGCCCTATCACTGGGCGTACGGATTTTTTTCAACAAAGTTCATTTTTTAACGATGTTATATAATTAATAATTATCTAGTATTTGTAAGCTTCCACAGCTAAATTGATACTAGATAATTGCATATTGCGTTTTAAATATGTATTATACATTTATTTAAGCATTATTTGCTTTGTATACCAAAGTTAAATATTGATTGGATATTGTATGACAATGATATATTAATAATATTCACTCGGATCCTAAGTCGTACCTCCCTCATATTGTGCTAGTAAGTACATTTTTTTCCAAATCTAATTATCAAAATAGATAAATTTCGATTAAAA
>JARJDW010010135.1:0-22409 GCA_030264715.1 Adinopsis sp. GC000173
AATCGCATTTCGCATAACTTTTATTAAAACATTTTTTCGCTAGATCGCACGGTTACGACGCTAGCAATTATTTTCTAATTTTTTATAGGCAACCAGCAATGCACATCTATAAAAACATCCAATATATCATGTAGCAGATAATGGCCGTGTGCGCACGAAAGAATATATTTATTAATTTAAATAAACGCTCTAATGACACTAACCACCAACACAATTAAAAATAATTTAACTTCACAATAATATTATCATACAATTGCGACGCAATCTTTTAGTATAAAATGCCAATTCGTTCAATGTAAGAAGCTATAAGTCAACATGAAATTGTATCTAGTTGTTGCGTTTGTACTTCTTGGCATCGGTAAGTGTTCACTATTTCAAATTTAAACAAAAATATTGCAATGAAGTTAATAGGTTTAAAAGAAAGTTTGCTATTAACAAATTTGTTAATGTTTGATAGAAAAGATCGCTTATAAAGAATGGGGTGTAGTTAAAAAACATTTGGTTTATGGTAATTTAGTATCATAATTATGGCAATGCATTTTTATTAGTAGAACGTACAGTGATACCTCGTTTAACAAACTTAATTCGTTCCAAAAGCACGTTTGTTAGAAAATAGCTCAAAGCAAAGTTTGTTAAACGAGGTATCACTCGTCATGTATGTATTGATTTAAAACAATCAAAGGACAGCTCTTTAATAATCTTGCTAGTTTGTACTATATTTCAAACAATCTCTTAAATAAGTCCCTCAAAATTGCTGATGTCCCTAGACTATTTAGCCTAATGGTTTGTCCGCTTCAAATCAGGTGATACCAGCCTGGAGGCCAATCCAGGAATGGTATATGGATTCCCAGGCTGAAACAACATCGCATTAGCAACAAACATATAACACATTGAATTACACCCCCTTCACCTCTACAGACGGCAGTATTTTCTACCACACATTAATAAACGATACATATTGGAAGCGTTTTCTTGCATCAAACTCTAATAGCAAATGATTATATATCTAATTACATTCCTTATGTTGATTTAGCCTACTCCAAGGCATGCGAAAGCGATTCCGATTGCAAGAGCGACGAGCAATGCCATCACGGCAAGTGCATAGACGCCTGCAGCCAAGAGGACCAAGAGAAGTGCATGATGGAGAAAGGGCCATACGCCAAATGCTTCGTATGGCTCGGTTCGCACTGCAAGTGCGAGTACGAGGAGAGAGACGACGGTCAGTGCTGTGAGAGTGCAGATGATGAAGAATGCTATTAATTTTAATTGAAATATAATATTATAAACATATGCAGCAAAAACCTTCAGTAAATATTTCAAGCATTAATGTATTTTGTATGTGTATTTACCTACTTCTACCGCTTTCCCATTGCTTATAGCTGCAGTGTTGTTTTGACAACTTCTCTATCTACTGCGATGTTGAAAATCTGAGGATTTTTGTTTAAGTAGACTTTGTGCTGTGAAAACAGATCAGTAGGCTTTACATGTCTATATCTTAGCAACGAGTTGTTGATATGTTAGCAGAACAGTATAAATCGACTCTACGAACGGAGAGAACGTTTAATTACATTTAATAAGTCTCTAAATTTGTTTAAATATTTTGAAACAATATTGCGAACAGTCGGAGCACAAAATAAGTGTTACGACAACTGCACTACTTGAATACATCGAGTTGCCTCTAGATAGGCTCCTTTCCATCACATCACACCTTCGACATTTGAATTCTTTACTATTAGCTTCGCATACAAAGTACATAGTAGCTACTAAGCCCCAACCTGATGAGGAAAAAAGCAAAGCATCCCGCTCAGACAGCAACTGGATTCTCAGCACACCTTCAACCTCCAAGAACGCTGGATTGTCCGAAACACTTGATTCATTATTAACCGTCTGATACATGCGTCAATAAGTGACTAATTTATATAATAGCAAATTTTATTCCAATGTGGAAATCGTATTATATAGGTGATAATCTGAACGTAGAAGGTATAGACAAGTTAGCAATAAAATTGAAAAAAAAGTAAGTACATTCTTGCTTTTTATTTGATTTCGCACTGGTTGCGGCTTGACCTACTGTCGCAGACACTACTCGCAATCTTTACTTTCAGAAAAACTAGTGATACGTAAGAGAGAAGCACAGCTTTACAAGGAATAAAACGTTGCGGTCAATTAATCTCTAACAACACTTGCAACGACTAACAATCCACTTCGAAATTTCCTTACGTTCTGCACTCAGCTAGTCGCCTAATACTTTACCAACCAATATGTTTATTCCAAGACACAGTTGTCAACCAGTTGTTGACTTTGCGTTGTCAACTCCAACTTCGAGTCGTCACAAAAATCTGTAAACTGTTTCAATGGTTACCGACCAATGGTTGTTAAGTAGGCAAAGGTAACTTGGAACGTACGACCAACTTTTTTAGTATTAGTTGGAGTGCCGCTTGAAATACGCAATTTCAAATAGACGACTATCCTCCCAAAAAGAGAACAATTGGCAAATATACTTACGACTGTTGCGTGTTGCAACTTACCACTTTGATGTATATAATGATGGGTGTAATGTAATGGCTAAATACGCACTTCATTATCTTTTCTCCATTAGCTATCATGTAGCAGATAATGGCAGTGTGCGCACAAAAGAATATATTTATTAATGTAAATAAACGTTCTAATGACACTAACCACCGACACAATTAAAAATAATGTAACTTTACAATAATATTATCATACAATTTGCGACGCAATCTTTTAGTATAAAATGCCAATTCGTCGAATGTAAGAAGCTATAAGTCAACATGAAATTGTATCTAGTTGTTGCGTTTGTACTTCTTGGCATCGGTAAGTGTTCACTATTTCAAATTTAAACAAATATATTGCAATGAAGTTAATAGGTTTAACAAAAAGTTTGCGATTAACAAATTTATTAATGTTTGATAGAAAAGATCGCATATAAAGCATGGGGTGTAATTAAAAAACATTTGGTTTATGGTAATTTACTATCATAATTATGGGAACGCATTTTTATTGGTAGAACGTACAGTGATACCTCGCTTAACGAACGTAATTCGTTTCATGTTTGTTAGAAAATAGCTCAAAGCAAAAGTTTGTTAATCGAGGTGTCACTCTTCATGTAGTAATTGACAGCTCTTTAATAATCTTGCTAGTTTGTACTATATTTCAAACAATCTCTTAAATGAGTCCCTCAAAATTGCTGACGTCCCTGGACTATTTAGCCCAATGGATAAAGAGAACCAAACGGGAATACAGTCATTTCGCGATCTCGCCGATTTTTGTTGGCAGACGGACAATAAGCGAAATACAATGTCGGAAGTGGTTTGTCTGTTTCAAATTAGGAATGGTATATGGATTTACAGGCTGAAACAACATCGCATTAGTAACAAACATATAACACATTGAATTACACCCCCTTCACCTTCACAGACGGCGGTATTTTCTACCACACAAACGATACATAATGAAAGTGTTTTTTTTCTATCAGAGTCTAATAGCAAATGGTTATATATCTAATTACATTCCTTATGTTGCTTTAGCCTACTCCAAGGCATGTAAAAGCGATTCCGATTGCGACAGCGACGAGCAATGCCATTACGGCAAGTGCAAAGAAGCCTGCAGCCAAGAGGACCAAAAGAGGTGTAAGGAAGAGAAAGGGCCATACACCAAATGCTTCATATGGGACGGTCCGCACTGCCAGTGTGATTACGACGAGACAGAGGCCGGTAAGTGCTGTAAGAATGAACAAGATAAAGCATGCTATTAATTTTAATTGAAATATAATATTATAAACATATGCAGCAAAAACCTTTAATAAATATTTCAAGCATTAATGTATTTTGTATGTGTATTTACATTTACCTACTTCTACCGCTTTCCTATTGCTTATAGCTGCAGTGTTGTTTTGACAATTTCTCTATCTACTGCGATTTTGAAAATTTGAGGATGTTTGTTTAAGTAGGCTTTGTACTTTGTTACATTTAATTAGTCTCTGAATTTGTTTAAATATGTTGAAACAATATTGCGAACAGTCGGAGCACAAATCAAAGACAAGACGATGAGGAAATATAATCCAAACATTTTTGCGCAAAAACGATGAAAATTGGACATGAAATACACTCTAGAGAAGTTTAAGTAATTTCCCAACGAAAACCCAACTACAAAATTAAATCTAATCAGCGTTTCTTTGCATCTCGAATCAAATTAATCAAACACCGTTTGTTAAGAAATGTATTTGTTTTTTTTGTTTCTACAATAAATGAGATTAAATGAAACGAATACGACAAATGTTACAATGCTTAAAGGTTTGTTAAAACTAAGAGGCGACTTCTTTTTTTTTTCTTGTTTAAAAACATAAAATACATTAAGGGGGACGAATACATAAATAATTTTTTTCCCTACAAGTAACACATGTCTTCATTATTGTGTGAGACGCAAAAAATATGATATAATATTATTAACTTACTTAACTAAAAAAATTGACCGAACGAAAAAGGCACGTCGCAAGCGTTGCAATTTTAATACGTCTTTGCTTGGTTGTTTGTCACACTTAAATGACGAAAAATGGCACATTTTGTATAATATATATTTTTTTATATATAGTTTAAATAAATTTAAAAAGAAACTAATGGTTAAAAACAAGCAAATTGCAGCGCTTGAGAGACGCACACGTTCGGCAAAATGTATGTAGTATGTGGAGTTTTTTTTTTGTTTGAAATCTCTTACATATTATTGTAATATAATAAAAATACTTAGAAACGAAGCAGCGACGTTTTATACTTTCTTCTTCTTGCTTTTTAGTAGTGTTCATTCTCTCTCTCCGGGTTTAGTGGTGTGTGTTTATTCATCATCCTCCTCATTGGCATCGTTTTCCTCGTCCTCCTCCTCGGCGGAGTCTTTCTCCTCCTCCTTTTTCTTTGGACGGCCGCGTCTGCCGGCTGGAAGTAGAAGCAAATTTACAATGATTAAAATTGTCAATGTGAAAAATATTAGATTAACTAATTATCTGTTAAAAGCTCGGAAACTTTACAATTTTTGTTCAAAATAAAATAAATTGTTTTTAAAATATTAAAGAGGAACAAAATATGAAATGGAAATGTTTCACCAAGTAAAACAAATCAATTAAACAATTCAAGTATAAGAAATACCAGTTTATACTCAATACAAATGTTAAAAGCTTAGTAACTTTGCAAAATTTCCTCAAAATAATGTTTATTGTTTAAAATGTGCATTAAAAATCCTAGAAGTAAAAACGTTGTTTTTTGAGGTTCAACGAATAAATATCTACAAAATCTAGAATTCAAGATTGAAAAATATAGAAAGTAATGAAACGTACAGGTTTTGCCTTTTGGTTTACTGTTTGCGGTCGACGTTTTGCTCTTCTTGGTGGAGCCCTTCGGCCTGCCGCGGCCGCGCTTCGCCGGAACGGCATCGCCGCCCGCGCCGCCATCCTCGCTGCCATCATCCTTCACATCCTTGCGGGCGCGCTTCTTCGTCTCGGCCTTGTCCACCTTCTCCGCCTTTTCGGCGTTCGCTTTGCGACCACGCTTTGCCGGTGCTGTTGCTTCGTCGGACATGTTTTTGGATAAATTGGATTAGATTTACGTGTTGAAAATTAAACTAATATAAAACGCACGCTCTGCAACAACAACAACAAAAATAATATACGTTATTTAAGAGGACGATTTGAAATTGATTGGATGTTGAAAATGGCGCCATTTACGAAAATCCATATCGTTCGGGAATTTTTTATCGCGTCGAATCAATACCACCGACCTGAATAACCGATTCAATTAAATCGAGCAATAAAAAACGCGTCAATTTCGTCTATTTGCTATGGCATGCGACGCCTACCAACGGCGATATTCGAATTTCGCATTGGGTTGTTTACAAGTGAAGCTTGGCTTGGCGTTGAACGGGCGGCCATGCTGCACCGAATCAATTCGAGCCAAATACGTCAAGAGAAAAAAATTAATATCGCTGCAAGTACGCGTCGCAGCGTCGATTTACCAACGTAGAAAATTAATACGATAACGATACGATTTTTCGCTAATATTTACTCACGCGTAGAAAATTTTTGAGTCGGCGAAAATAATTATTATCGTTGCACGTTTGCACACAAGCACAACTTACCTAGAAAGCAGCAAACACAAGTATGTAGTTGTTTGGCGTTCTTGCAGAGGGCGTCGAATCGGTGCGAACCGCGCCAAAAGATCAACCAATCACGAATGCGTATTTGAAGCGCTGCATTTTAACGGACAAAATTTCATTATATTCCCAAACTCCCCCTTCCCATTTACGCATTATTCATTAGGTTTCTTTTCTCCCCTCGGTTGTTGCGATTTTATGAGCGTGGGGCAATAAATTACGAACGTACACATTGCGCACCACACATCCCAGCAACAGCATGGATTGGACGAAGAACGAATTAAAAAAAGAAAAAAGAAATCAAACGTAATTAAATTTCGATTTTTTTTTGTTAATATTTATTATTAAATACATATATAAACAATGTTTATTCATTCTCTTGGCTGCGAAGGCGAGCGTGGCCGTTCGTTAAGCGTATCGACAGCTGTTGGGCGCGTTCGACAATATCCTTGCGCTTCTTCGACGACACTCCGTGCGCGATCTCGCCGCAGAACTTACGATTCTGCATCATCAGCACCTCCAATTCCTGCACAATCAACAAGCAATCATCAATTTACATTCAAATTTATCGTTCATTTTCGTCTTATTACCTTAACATTGTGTACGAGTACTTTTCTGAAGCCAGTGGGTAGCATGTGTCTCGTTTTACCAGCGGAACCGAAACCCACATTTGGCATCAAGTATTGTCCCTTGAAGCGCCTACGTACTCTGTTGTCAATACCCCTCGGTTTACGCCAGTTGCGCTGCAATTATTAAACACACTATTAATCACATTGCTTACATAAAATTACTTACAATATGTCTTTGAGTAATATCAGTGAAATATCTTCGACATAGTCTTTCAGTCGCAAATTACCATCAAACATCATGGTAAATCAATGAATATTAATACATAAATCAACGTAAATTACCTTAAGCTTGGCATAGCGATCGGACTGGTGGCGAATGAAGACCTTCGTCCGCTTCTTGACGATTTTCGGCCTATACACGGGACGTATAGTCATCTTAACCTAAAACACGCACATTATGTAAACATCGTCGCACATATTGCATCCAGCGCAAAAATATTCCGCTACACTATGAATTCCATCATTTATGTGGCTAAAGAGGATGATTTTGTGGCGATTTACTCACCGATTATTTAAATTTCCTTTGATTTATTTCTGTGTAATGGATGGTGACATCCACACGAACAACAGCGCGAAGTTGGAAAGGAAAGCAAGTAGTGCTGCCAACATTGACATCATGATCAATAATTATATTAAATTATTGATAATTTAATAAAATAAATTAATTATTAGCAGTATCGTAGCAATGTATGTGTAATAATTAACTCATAATTATGATTTTTATTTGTTTTTGTGTGAGAGTCGTTATGCCAACGTAATTAGTAGATCAGTTTGCGTATGGACGCATAAACGACCTACATGAAATCTTTACGAAACGTCAAAGAAATTTATTTAAATAAAATTTAGTAGTTTTCCAACAACAATGGCTAAGTTTTTAGGTCTGGATAGATTATTCTACTTTCTGAAGATCGTTCGGGAAACGGGCGGATTAAAGGCATCGTTTCTCAAGTTGTACAGGTAAAAACTAACCTGCAATTACATAATACAAAAATTTAATTCGATAATGTTTTGATATAGAATGGATGAATTGAAACTGGGCACGCTGATGGGAACGGATAAATACGGAAATAAATACTATGAGAACGAGCGCTTCTTCTACGGCCGCAATCGTTGGGTCGAATACGCGCCGAAGTATGGATTAGAATACGATGGTAGCCAAGTGCCAGCTGAGTGGTTCGGATGGCTCCACTACAAGACAGATCACACACCCGAGCATGACCCGGCCCGACCAAAATATAAGTGGATGATCGATCACACCGAGAATATGAGCGGTAAACCCGGCCAATTTATGCCCTACAGCACAACGCGACCGAAAATCGAAGCGTGGATCCCGCAGAAAAAGTAGTCTTTCTTTCAATTGTATGTACTAATTAATTGATCAATATAATAGCCTGTAAATATTGTTCAACTCGTTTTATTGCTATCATGACATAAATTTCTATATCATAGGCAACCAAATAAGCGCGCTGAAGGTGTTTGGTAAAGAAAACAATTGCTTGTAACGTATGTATAGATTTTTTTATCATCAGTTTTTTTTATCCACAACATATAGACTGTAAATTACACATTTAATTGTCACCAACACTATGACTGAGCCCTTACAAAACAATTAAATGTGTGTAAAGTAATGCGTTTTTGATTTATTTAAAAAAAATACAAAATCAAAAAACATAAAATAAAATTAACTAGCTTATTAGGCTCAATTTATTGTAATATTTTTGGAAATTGTTTCCCATGAATACTGAATTATCGAAGCAGAAGAAACAATTTTCGCATTTTTATTTATCTTTTGTGTGTGTGTGAAAGGCAAGTAAAAAATCCACTACTTAATTAAAAAATTGACTCGTTTTCACCAACTAAGTACGTTTTAAAAAACAAACCAAAAAAAAAAAATTAATAAACGAACTCGGAACGCTAATTTATAGTTAATAACATTATCAACAAGCACCAAAAATTAATTTAAACAAAAAAATTAAAAAACCGACTAATGTGCTTTTTATCACTTACAATGTAATTATTGCATGTTTTTTTTCCTTGTTGAAAGAGAGAAAAACAAAAATAAAATAAAATCAAATAAAAAATTACGTTCCGTGACTACTTATCATCTAGCGCTTGGTCAGAAATCAATCGTTTAAATATTTTGAAATAAATCTCCCGCCGCGAATCCTGACAAAAATTAAATGGAGCCTTTACAAGGCCTAAATGCAACATTTTCCCAATCAATTTTTTTTTCTTCAATTAATTTACAATATACAACTAGAACACTGTTTTTTTTTTTAATTTAACTTGATACGTTCAATATCATGCATTATTGTCAATCGAAAAAACATTACATAACCTCTATTTTATCGCATGCAATTACGTTGCTAATTAATACATTGTTTTTTTTTGTTTATATTACAAATTGTTACAATTACATTTTTGTTGCAAGAATACATGATATTGAATCCAATTGAAATTAAAAATCAAAGAGAGTACGCTGTTTTTGCTTTCTTTTGTTTGTATTAATGAATCGTTTTGTTGTTGTTGTTGTTGCATACGAATGCGCTTCATCTCATCTCGCCATCTTATCATAATAAAGGTAACTCTTTGCTATTTATTTATAATTTATCTCTAGCTATATATATATATATATATATTTATATATTTATACATCTTTTTTTGGATTTTTATATCAACTAGGAAAGTGGCGATGGTGAAATGAATGCATGCGATGCAACTGGCTTAAATTAAAAATTATTTTAATTAGTTAAATATTGTTTTTTTTTGTTGTTGTTTTTATTTGTGTTTTTTTTGTTTTGTTTTATTTTGCTTGCTTGCTTTGCTTGCTTGCTTGGTTGTTGTTTGTATTTTACTATTTTTTCGTATTTAGTAAATTGATTTAGTTTTCGTCGGCACGCATGCCGCGCACTTCGCCCTTCTGGCGCAATTCTTCCAACTCCTCCTTGGTTTTATCCTCAATGGCACGAATATCCTCCATCGTCAGCCCGAACCAGCGATCAATCGAGCAAAACACCTGCCTGCGAATAATAATAATAAAATAAAATAACCTACATTGTAATTAGCGTTGTTAATGCGGTTTTAACGAGTAAAATTGCGTAACACAACGGCAAAAGATCACAAAGTGATTTTCAAATTTTACACGCGCTGTTATTAATTTTGATACATACATAATTATCATCCGCACTTTTTGTGTTACGAAAAGATTGACATTGCATTTATGTGTAGTTTTTTGCGTGAAATGACAAAACACGCTATCTTCACCTTCAAATTGTATAAAATCAAATAACTTTGAAATTTCAAAAAGTAGCAATTATCAACAAAAGGCAGCAAAAATTAAATTTCGATTTTTGACGTAATTCTACGTATCATATCTTTGGTATCAGGAATAACTGTGAGAAACAAATGCATTTACAAGATAATAATATACAAAATTGAAGAATGCGTCTAAAACTATCGAAAATTATGAAAATATTGCAGATTTGTTAAACGTAAATAACTTTTTTAATATTCCTTTTACGGCGTTGTAATAAAAGAACTTTGAAAAAGGGTGACTGTTTTTGCTACACAATTTTACATAACAGTTTGTTATTGGCATTGCAAATACATTATTCTTTACCTTCGAATTGAAAAGTGTTTAGAACTAAAATAGTAAACTCAACAAGTGACATTAACTTTGAAATTTCGAAAAGTAGCAATTATCGACAAAGCAGATAAATTAAATTCTATTTTTTTGTGCAATCATCCTACGTATCATATCTTAATATCAGAGACAACTGTGAAGAATAAATTACATTTCGTAACGTTAGTAATTTTTAAATATGTCTTATCGAACTATATCTATATATATATAATGAAAGAAATTAGAATGAAAAGTGACACTGGACGTGCTATACAATTTTACATATATAATTGTTTAGCATATTAAAAATTATCTTTACCTTCGTATATATTGCAAAACGTTTAGAGCTATAATAAAGTTGATAAGTGCCATTAATTTTCATATTTCAAAAAATAACAATTATTAGCAATGTAGAAAAATCAAACTATTTTTTTATACAATTTTACGTTTTGGACACTATCTCTTAATATTACATTTACAGAATAGAATGGTTTCTGGTTAATCAAAAAATGTGTTGAATGTAAGTAATCTTTCAATATCCCTTTTACGCTATTTTAATAAAAGAACTGTGTGAAAAAGAAATGATACTGCGGCGTGTGATATTCAATTTTACATAACAGCATATCAATATTCCAATTGATAAGAACGTAATCCGTTATAAAGCAGAAGACATATTTCCTCATAAGTATTCTATTTAACAAAAAATTAGTTATTTTTTATTGTTTGTATAAATAATATTGTCCATTTCAATAGTCATCAATATTGCTTTCTTTATGTTCTCTAATAATAAGTTAGATTTTTCCGAGAATAGTCGTGCGTCAGCCCATAAAATAAAAATGTAGTAATTATAAATAAGGGGTTTAACTTTGTTACTTAATTTAATTGGATGACAACAGTAAAATATCATTTTGGTAGCAGACATTTGTTATTAATGTCTTAAATCATACCAATGGTTATAACAGAAATTGACAGAAGTAAAAAGTACACAAGGTAGGTTTTACAAAACTTGTATTTATTAAATATCGATCCGAATCATCAGGACAGAAGTAAAGATACCTTAAACTACAATTTAAAAGTGGTGGATATTTAATAAATTTAAGTTTATGAGACACCTACCTTGTGTTTTTACTTTTTACTTTATATTTTCTGACAAACTATTTTATTGCGATAAATTGTGATGGCGTCTTATTCCATTTTCGTTTACCAAAAAAATGAGAATAATGTAAAACAAAACTTCAGATTGTGCATGTTTGATTGCGGTTTTGTTAGCATTGTTATTTAGAGCACACCAAACATCTCATATTATATTCCATCACTTCGAGACTTTCTCGGAAACAACTTATTCATTCATTTAGTAATCTCAATAAACTTCTTTGACGTTTAATAAATAAATTAACAAGTGACAATTTCAAAAGAATGATTTGTTCGTTACACAAGTTATGCGGGCAAAGCATAAAAAAATGATTCTTACTCAAACTTCCCCTCGTAATATAACAAATTTAATAATAAAAAATAACGAATTTAATGAAAACAAACGCAGTGGCTGATCATTTCTTTCATAAGAAAGAATAATTATATGCATGAAACTAATACACTTCTGTGTTTGTGTGCGAAACGTTCAAAGTTTCAAGCAGCGTTCGATTAAAAGAAAAGTTTTAACTTTCACAGCAGCAGATTTTGCCACACACAGCGTACTTTTCCACTTTACAATGTAATTTAAGCAAACACAAATGTTACACAGTTTTCAAATGAATTTTGAGGCTTTTTTTAAGCAAGATTTGCGCTTGAACTTTGAACAAATTTTCAAGGTATTGACGCTTTATTTTTAAACTAAACTAAATAATTAAAAAAGCACTATTCATTCAAAAAAGGCATTTTTTCATCGATTTTAATGCTTCTTTCATTTAAAATCAATATCTTTATCTTGCTATTTATTAACCTTCGCATTCAAATTGATGTGTTTTAACAGCCGGAATGAGTGAAAATCGAAAAGTGAGGTTGAAATTTTTATTCATTCATTGTGGTCTTAAAACGCTGCAATTTGAATGCGAATATCAAAAAATAGCAAGGTAAAGACACTTTTCATTGATTTTAAGTGAAAACCGCATCAAAATCAGTGGAAAATGTGATTTTTGAATGAAATTGCCTTTGACATGGGAAGTGTTCGGAAGTGTACCATCTGTCAAATACAAATTTACACAAAAATTACATTTCGGTAGCGATTTTGATGCTTCTTTCATTAAAAATTGATTGACAACCTCCATTCCTTGCCATTTATTGATATTCGAATTCAAATTTCAGCGTTTTAAGCCCACAATGAATGAAAATGTAATTCCAACCTCATTTCTCGATTTTTACTCATTCTGATGTTAAATCGCTTCAATTTTCAATGCGAATATTAATAAATAAAATATGTACATAGTTTTCACAAAATTAAATAGTGCTTTAAATTATTTATTTTTGAATGAAAAATTGCGTTTTTCAGTAAGAGTTGTGTTCGTTTCAAGTAAAAACTGGTGTTTTTGTTTTGTAACAATTATAATAATTGCTATGATGATGATTTAGACAAATTCTGCATAAAATTAATATCAACTTTAAGCTTTCTAAACACAAATTATTACCTTTTGCCAGCTTTCAAATCAATTCGTGACCATATTCTGGTTTTTTAATAAACATCTTTTTATTTCATTATTGACAAATAAATAAATTAATGTAACAAGACATATAAATTGTTGATTAAATAGCAACAATTCAGCCCAAAGTCTTGCGAATTATGAATACCCATATATGCTAAATGTCGTTTAATTACAACTACTTTAGAATACTTTTTGTCACTTTACAATGTATTTTTTTGAAGCATACGCAGGTGTATGTTTTATATCACAACATTCATCTGTTTGTTCTCAACGATAAACTTTGCAATCGATAAAAATCGCATTTGTCATACAATTGATTATACAGGGTGATAATTAACTCATGGTATACCAACACACAATACAAAATCTTCAAGAGCGTGTGTTGTAAATGTCTGACTAATACTACTCGCTTCTTCATACATACAAGAAAGTTGCCTTCATTTACATATACCAGTCACCCATATACAGGCGGCAGTGAAGCTTACTCATTTATTATATTATGAATCATCTAATTAAAATTAGATCATTATCTATCTACAATCGGAACCGTAAAATCTGAGGAATTTCTCATTTACAAATCACGTCTATTGTAAGGTTTTTATCTGTATTTTTTGAACTATAGGAGAAAATCCTGGCGATTTGTTGTCGATTTGCGTAGATTTTTACTATACATTTTGCATTTAGCCTTTTGTTAAAGAAATTCATAGTTTTCTACGCAATTCACGTTTCGCCAAACTTCTTATTACTAGAACTACTAGAACATTTGCTCATTGTGAACATGTGCAATAATAATCAATTAATATTCTAATTTTTAGCCCTTAAATGGTGATACTGATACAAGTGTTATTAATTACAGCTCCTACTTCTTATTTGAAAGATTACTATAAATTTTATCTTAATTCTCTTGTACATATATTTCATTGCCTCAGTTCCAAAATAAGATTATAGAAACCACATGAAAATGAATATAAATAAAAAGTACTACATCTTTTGTATCCTGGCCCGTTTTTAGTCAACGTTTTACCAAATTTTTAATCAATAAATTATTATAATTTTACATGTTCTCTTGACTAGACTTGTCCAACTTGGTTAGAAAATACTATATACATACTAAACAAGTAGCACCAGAATTTTTTAATATTACACATTTTTTATGCAAAAAATTGCAATAATTATCAATTAATTAATATCATTATAACATTAACGACATTTCAAGTACAAAGATTCAATATGCGTTTCAGTGAAAATAATAAAATGATTAGAGTTCTGATGCACTTAATACTTCACCAGAACATTTCTTATAAGTTTTATGCGTTTTATGAGTTGCTAAGTCTATAAAAAAAATTTCAATAGTCATCAATAAATTAATTAATTATCTTAAGTATATTGCACACGTAAATTAATTTGATCAAGGTTGACAAATTATAGGCAAGCAAAAAAGCAGTGTTGTGTTGTGTTATAGTTAATTGCAATGCCGCCAAATGTTTTTTTACTTTTATTTTTTTTATTTTATCTACGGCAAATAAATTATAGTTAATACGCGCGCACGATAATTTTAAACATCGTTACCTACATACATACACAAATGCGATTTTCATGTTTTGCAATTAAAAAAATTAAACATTTTCTGCCGTATCATCTAATTATTATTATAAATATATACCTATGGAAATTGGTAAATAATCGTCGCTCCTGCTTCTGGATGAAGCTCTCGACGCGATTCTGCAGGCCGAACCATTTGAATTCGCACGTGACTAGTTTGTAGCAGGTCATCACCGGATTGACGCTCATCTTCCAATCTTTGCCGACTAGGGGACCGCGTCCAGTCTTTTGTGACTTAAACTTGGACGGATCCTCTTCCGCCTTGTAGTCGCTCGCGCTGATATAATCGTTCGCAATGTCGATGGGAATCACTTCGCGCTGTTTTAACTTATCACTGCTCAGCTCGTGCACCTAACACACAAAACATATGTTTTGTTTTTCTTTTTTTTTTTTACTAAATATAAACTTAGTTGACTAGAATGATATTTTTGCTTGCGTGGCCGGATGATTAGCTGCATCATAATGCATTTTGATGTATACTTACATTTTCCTGATTACCCACATCGCCGATATGCAAACTCTCAATGCATATTACAAAGTTATCTTTCATGTAGCCGGGATTCTGTAAACAAGGAAGCGCAAAACAAATCACCGATTAGTAAAACTTACATTGTCATTCTCGCCAACATCAGCCATATGTAGCGATTCAATCATAACAATAAAGTTCGCCTTCATAAAGGAGGGATTCTGGGATGGATGGCATCAATATTACAGAGTTTTAGGTTAGGTTATTCTCGGATGTTGAGAGCTCAGAGAGCAAACTTACCGTGATGACGGTGCGACAGTACGGATACGCATTCCACGCTTCCTCGTGTATCTCCAGCGAGCCCTTCGGTGCTATCAATCGAATGAAGGATGGTACTTTGCTCGCCAAATGATAGATTTTGTATGTGTATTGTCCGGAATTGTATTTGCCACCCAGTAATGGATAATTTGTGAACGGTTCATTTTTTAATACTTCTATACCTTCACCACCACCCGTGTTATCTTTGGACGCTTCAGCTACGCTAAATAATTGAGCCACTTGATACTGGAAAAATTAATGCATAAATTCAATTAATCATATGTGTGATACATTTGAACTACTTGCAAAATGCCAGCGCGGCAAATTCAAACTGACGTGATGACACATTAGCTGAATTTTCTTATCGGATTGATTGTTTTCAATTTCACACGCACGTAATGATATTGCTACAACATGTTGTGTGTGTGTTTTGTATTATTTTTTTTATTTTTTTACAACCAAACGAAATAATTATTGTTATATCAGCAGATTTTGTATACTAACAGCGGATTGCATGAGTAATTATTAATAAATGATGATAACTTACCTCTTCAACTGTTAATGGCAGAGTGACTCGACTAGAAATTAGAGAAAAAAAATCATAAAATTAGTAATTAATCTAAAACTAAATAATAATTATATGAAATTTGACAGCACAATGATCAAGGTCGCACGTTGCGTTCAATTAATAGGTGAAAAATGCAATGCAAGTAATCATCAGTGAATGAGAATATTGAATCGTTGATTGATAAAATGCGTTAAGGGTGGCTAGATAAAAAATTCTTAACCAACAAAATTCATTTCAACTTACAATTCTTTAATCAACATGATGTTTATTTTATCTCTACTTGTGTGTGTGTTTTTGGTGATTGGTTGTTGGTTGATATTCCGCTAATCACTTAATCGCACATGTGAAGAGCAACGCACCAAGGAACGAATAAAAACTTGCAAACCCAAAAAACGAGCTCACAATTCTAAAAAAACTGATTCACACAGCAAAGTGGCTTGTGGTAAAGCGACTGCGCAATGACGCAATCCCTTGACGTCAATATGACCTTAAAAATCAAATGATAGTTTAGTGGTATTGCCGATGGACAAACGTGGGATAGAAACACTTACATTACGGTAGCCGGAAATCGAAATGATTTTGCACCGAAACGAAAAACCGAACAATTTCAATGATACGATTTACAAATTTTGCCACATTTTACCGATGATTAAATTGACATAATGCGCATGGTTGCTATACGCCAGCGCCACCAAACCTACAACACGTATAGTTGAGCTATACCCCGCTAGATGTCAACGGCCCAAATCAATCATCGATGTTTCACTTAACATTTTTATTATTCATTCGGAATCATCTTGTTGCATTTTTAATGCGTGTATACACTGCATGGATAGCACATAAATGTAGCGATTCGAGCAGTGCATGCCGATGAAGTCGCCGGCGTTCCCCAAATCGGCGACCTGTTGCTGGGCGATGCGATCCGTACGTTTGCCGGACAGTCGATTGCGCAATTCGCATTCTTCGCCGACGAATCTCGCTCGATTGTAGATGAACACATGACGACTACTCTCCCCGACGGCGGCGTAACATAGATTCGGCGCACAATCGAGGTATTTACGACGCTGCTTCGACGCTTGCACATAGTTGAATGCCATTAGAGTGCCGACGTGCGATAATATGCCACCGGCTTTCGGTTGCCACAGGCAGGCGTGCTCGTCCTGCTGCACGACGTACGCATCGCTATTCTGATTGTCCAGCTGCTTGGTGAAGAGTACTTGTTGTGAACCTAAGTGAACACGATGGCTTACGTTACGCAAACGCGTGATGCGCTCTAAAACGGTCGTACTATTGTGCGGAAAGTCGCATTCCTCTAGATCTGCCACGTTAAGCATCGAACTGGCTGTCGATAACTAAAATAATAAGTTTTAAATTAATTGAAATGTTAAAAATTTGATTAAAAATTAGTTAATCACCTCAGCGTCGGTGGTGAGATGCGCTAAACGAATGTGCGCTTTTCGAATCTCGGACGGATCCGGTAAATACTCGCCACGTGTATCACCCGGAATTAATTCAGCGCCCCACCTTAATCCCGCCTGCTTCTTGTACAGCTTAATCTCACAGATGCCATCCTCAAAGCTCCACGTCGTCAAATCCTCATCGATCGGATTCTGCAGCACGCCCGAAATGACTATATCCCCGTTGTGGATGATATCGAACACACCGGCGCTGCTCGAATTCACTTGAATCGTTTTCGGCTCGGCGTAGATGTGCATCGTGATCGTTTCGTCGCTCTGCCACCAAAAATACAGCCGTTTATCGGATGGATTCTCTTCGATCAAATCACCATTGGCGCTCGATACGTACACCGCCTCGCAATCCGCATCCAGCGTGGCAGCGTAGATTTCGCCCGCACTGCGAAACACCTCTCGGCTGAGTCGACGCCATTCCGTTCCCTGCCGTTCGAATACGATCCATAGCAAACACGACTTTTGTATGCCCATGTCTTTTTCCACGCGGTACAACAAGCAATGCAGGTAGTTTCCCTTGACGTGTCTACAGTTTTTGATGACATAATTGCCAGCGAGGCTCTCACTGTACACGGCCTTCCATTCCGTTCGATTCGCTCGATCACCGGTTGCTAAAATGTATAACGTATCATTGCCATCACATACCATCGCCCACGTCGAACCGGCAATCACCGCCATCGATAGATTATACTTTTGCTGGCTGGTTTGCGGTACGCGCCACACGGTCGCCACACCGCCAAAGCGATCGTTGAGCACGTTGAGCGTCGCTTGCTGCACGTGCCGCTTCTTGTCGATGTAGTAGAGTAGATCATGATCTTTGATCGTTTCGCCGACGAGATGATTGTGCAGCGTAAAGAGTTTCGCGTGCTTGTACGTGTAGTGCTCCTCCGGATCGGGCAGCTGCTGATGGACACCATCGATTTTCTGCTTGCGATGTGGTATCGATTGCAGCGAGAGCTTGTAGCCGACGAAGTCGGTCGAAAACAACGTTTTGTCGAGGCGCAGTTCCACTGTTACAGGCATGTTTGTTTACGTGACAAAAGTGAGGTTAGAATTGCATGTACGAGATGGGAGTTATTCATTCAAGCAATTTTCATTAAATGCAATAATGTTATGGTTTGCATACGTTTACAAGGTGCTTACTTACTTCACTTAATTAATTTATTTAGAACTAGAAATTTTGCTTAATTAACTGCGCCATCTGTGGACGGGTAATGCAAGTGGTATTCTTCACATAGTAAAACGCGTAGTGTACTGCAATCAAATCTGACATGATAATTAAATAACTAATGACACAATTGAATAATTTAATATTACTCCTATTCAATAAGTAAATTATGAATGTAGAATTGAATTAAAACCATTAATCGATGGTGAAATGATTGAAGTATATACAAGATTTGTAAATAATGCAGTAATTACATTGGTAAGTTTACTAAACGTTTAGTTTATATTTAAAATTACATCACAAAAAGATTGGCACAGGCATAGACGACTTAAGTCTATGGCCACAAGTATACCATTTCGCACGCGAATTGACAACAAATCAGATTGTTTATAAACAAATTGCACGCTAATCGATAATAATTTCGCAAGTATGTTGTTTAGTTTATACAAACACGAAAGATGCATCATCGACCGACAAAGCAGCAAGCGTAATCAATTCGATTGCGACATGGTATGCATCATGTACGATATAAAATTTTAAAAACATAAAAAATGGAATAATATAGTATAGTATATAGCGCACTAACGATAGCTACATAATAATAATAATAATAATAATAATAATATATGAAAAATCTAATAAAAAGTAGAAATGGAAACTACAAGTTACTAAAATTGCATTTCGTTTCAATTAGATAGATGCGAGGTTACAATTCGGTGGTCATATGACTGGTTAAAGCTTGCACCCGCTTCGCGTTGCAACTCTTACACAGTACGTGATCGTCGAGCGGATAGCAGCCGCGTCCCTCCGCCTCCGACGAGAGCAACAGGCCGCAGTCCTCGCACTTGTAGCACTGCACGTGAAAGCTGCGATCGAGCGCCACCACGCGCACCGTTTCCTCCCGGCCCGGCTCCGGCATGATCGGCTGCTTGCAGACGCAACAGCGCGGCGCAAATTTCCTAGAAAAACACACACAGGACATTTAACGTGAAATATGAGAAATAATTTCATGTTGATTACTTATGGAAATCTTCGATGCAGTGTATCGAATTTGTGGCGTCGACCGTGAATGGGATGCCGTCCAAGCTTTTGCCGCAGATCACGCACGTGAAGCATTTGGGATGGTAGGGCTTGCCGGTGGCGCGCAAAATGCGATCGAGAATTGGCTTCATGCATACGCAGCACTTCTCCAAAGTATTCTAGAGAGAAAAATGATGTCAATCAGTCAAGACAATTAAAAAACAATGTAGAATTATGAGCAAGGAGATTGTAAATGATTGATGGCAGATAGATCAAGTAAGAATCAAAATTTGCAGTAACGCTGTCAAGAAAATGTAAGGTTTCTTGTATAATATACATATTACATTATAACCTCGATGGGTCAAATCGTCCATAACCGATCGTACTATAGCATTGACGCCTATCCGGACTTGTAGTTTAACCTTCACAATTTGTTGTTTCGGAGCTTTATTACTAAAATTATACCTTTTTTCACATAATCGTGATTCCACTGTTCTATAATGTTATGATGTCAAGTTCAAATCAGGAAAATGCACCATTTTTCTACAATATTTAATGAAAAAATGCTCAAACAATTCTTATTCTTTGGCTCGATTAGCATAGAACACGAATAATTTTGCGAAAAATCGTGGCAGTCACATTTAGTTCATTATTACAAAAATGGTGCTAGAATTAGGCAAGAAACGTGAAATTCCACAATTATTTTTCTCACTTTCTATATAACGGTTAAAGAATCCTACTTTTTAATATAAGTAATAAAGAAAGGCAGTAATTCTACAATATAGAAAGATATTTCTACAAAAAAGAAACAAGTTTTTAAGTCAAATTATCACGAAAGTGATAGATCAAAGAAAAATACAATTATCAGCACAAAAATGTAAGAATATTATCTTCATAAATGAAGTGTATACAAAACAACGCAAGTCTTGCATTAAAAATTGTAGAAAAATCGTATTCCTTAGTTAAACTGTTACATAAATGATAGCTGATGCCTAATTTCTAGAATAATTAGTACAAATTGACAAGCAAAAATCGTACGAAAAACAAAATTGTGTAGCTCATGTGTAAAAGAAATGGTAGATACATATAATTTCGGCCAATAAACGTTAAGATTCGTAATTTTTCTCTTTAACAATACTCATAATTAGTAAAAAAATAATAATTTTGTGCTGTCGAGTTAAATTTGTACAAACATTGTTATAAAAATGACAGTTGAATTTTAGTCCATTTTATTAGCTTAGCCAACTTACTAAATAGTCCTCCTGACAGTACGGCTTGCCTTCCAGAGCGTAGAACGGCTTGCCCTGCAGATTGATTGCACAATGATGACACGTAAAACAAGATGTGTGAAAGATCTGATCCATGGCCGTGCATCCATTATCGACACCAACCACCTGAGAAAATGCATAAACATTACAAAAAAGGTAAATAATGTAGCGTGTAAAGTATTATCGTACGCGCTCGTTGCATTTAGCACAAATTCCAAACACATCCGCCGGATCTACATCGCTGTCGACCATGCCCTGGACGAGCAGATCCGTCAGCGTATCGACCTCCTGCTCCTTTGCCTGTCCGAGCAGTCGGCCGCCGCTCTGATGATGACTAGGCTCTGACAAATGACTTCCGTACGGTGCGTACAACGAGTAATTCGATCGCGACGACATTTGGCTGGGCGGACGTGGATTGATCGGTTCGTAGATCGATTCGTACGTCGACGACGCCTGTAGAACAAAAAATACATCCGGTGTCTATCTGACTGAGGGTGGTCGTCGGGCGGTCATATTATACCTGCGAGCCCATGATGTAGTTGTTGTAATCGGGATTCGGCTGTGTGGCGCGTCGCAGTTCACTGTAGCTGGAGCTGACCGGAGATGGTGGCGGCGGCAGTTCATCCGGTGGCGGTGGGAAGTTGGTGTTTACCGTGCATGGCTGGTACGTTGGGTAGTTGACGTTTACGGGTGGAGGTGGTGGTGGTAAATCATCGCCTTAAAATTGATCATTTCAATAGAAAACGCATACAAACCGTTTAGATAATTCTATGAGTGCCATAAATCATTCATTAAAGTGCTTACATTCGTAGTTAGTTAGTTAGTGATAGACCATCATGATAATAAACTAAATATTGGGTTAATATGCAGCATTGTCCTATTTATTACCGTTTGAAGATTTATAGTATTCTTTGAGCTATAAACCGATTGTATACAGAGCGGTTTTTGGCAAAAATAGAGAAGAATATTCACACAGAGCGAAGATTAGATGTGAGATATTTTTATTATTATTATTGAATACGAACAACTCGCACGCTTTAATTTACATTTCTTTTTTCTTTTTAATAATTTAATCTTTTATGAAAATTAAATAGTTTAGTTCGGCAATACCATCGTTATCTCAACATTAGTTTGCATTAAAAAGCTACGCGATAATATTATAAACATTTTGCATCTCATAGATTTATTGCATTTTCTGAGCGATTTCGGCAACTTTTACTATAAAATCTACGCAATAAATCAAAATTTAGCACTATTATCGAAATATTCTTTAAGAAATACGTATTGTTTCCTGATTTTTTCTCTCAATTTAACCGATTTTTACTCGAAATCAATAATTACTAGAGAAAATAAACAATTCCGAATGCACAATCGTTAGGAATATGCAAAACAATGAATACAAACATATCCTGTTTTGCACTGACTTGCAAGAAACGCCAATATTTTTATTATCAAATTTCCATATTATTTTTGTTCGTATTTTCCGA
>JARJDW010010138.1:0-14854 GCA_030264715.1 Adinopsis sp. GC000173
TTAAATATAATTAGATCGTATAGTTGCTAAAAGAGTGTGGTGTTCTAATAAAAATGTTATTACTTGTCAGGTATGGAATGTGTTCAGCGATGTATGCCGTTTCTGGCGCGTACAAAGCAAATGCCCTTCAAAATTCAAGCGCTCGTCGAGCGACAACAAAGAACTATCGTCGCCATCGAGTCTACCGCCGCCTGGTGATGAGGACAACGCCGAGCGCAACAGTAAGGAGGAGTCGTTTCGCGGACGTGCCTCGACAGACGGGCATCTGTTGCAGCGTCCATGGCGCTGGCGATATCCACCATCCACCACATCGTCCGTATACTATCCATCGAGGTCGGAGAGGAGGATGAGCATTTCGATGCGCGGCAACAACGCCAGCTATTAATTAATCAATTATCTAAAACTAACGAAACAAAATCATATTTTTCTACATAGATACTAAGGCGCGTACCCAGAAATTTGGTTTGGGGGTGGCTCACATGTTTAATATACCATGGATGATATAGAAAATAAATATGCATGGGTGGCCTGCTAAGTTTTCGATTTTCTCTATTTTTTCGTGGTTTTTGATAACTTGTTGTACTGTTTTACTACATTTCATAGTTTTTTGTTGTTTTGTACTATTATTTCCGCCCTTTTAATAAGTTTTGCAAGAAAAGGCGCTAGAAATCACCAAAAAACTTTTAAAAAATCAGTAAAAAGAGTCTTGAAGGTTCGAAACTTATTAGCCCATCCACGTATATCTGCGAGCTCACCCCTCTGGGTGCGTGCCTGCATATATTAAATAAGCCCGTCATCTATTTGCTACTTGGGTCGCTCAGAACGGGGTTATAGACTGAAATGGAATACGGTGGTACTTCAATTGACTAAAACACAAAATTCTGCTTTTCAGCGCTTTTTTAAAGTAAAGTAAGTTCCACTCCATTTTGGCGCTATTCCAATGATTTATAATGGCAAATGGATATCGGCTTTAATTAATTATATTATGCTTTAATTGTGAATTTTTATCTGTGATTTTAAATTTAAAAGCAGTATGAAACCAGCAGCAGCAGCAGCATCTATAGGTAATTAGCGACACTATACCAAAGCATGTAATTATTTGTTAATAATAATATTTGGATTGATTTATTACAAAACATTATTTGTATTACTGAGTATACAAAATAAATATAAATGAATGTGTTGTATAAATAAATTATTTTTTGCTGAAAAATAAAAATACTCGCAAACAAGTAAGTTTAGGTGTTGTAATGGAGGTGTCGCTACTTGAACGAAATTTGGATAAAATTAAGCGCAATTCTTGCATCAATGATATTCAATTGAAAAGTAATATTTATTAATAAATAAATGATTGAAATTGATATCAACATATATAAATTTTAATGAAAGCAAGGCACATAAACTTGCTTAAACTGTAATCCATTGCCAATTCAATTGAGTATTTCGTTTGGTGCGCATATTATATTACTTACTTGAAGAATAAAAAGTTCTTTTTTTAAATTTTAACATAGTATTGATAATAATTTTTAATAAGAGTAATAATCGTAATATCGGTGTGGTGGGTCAAGGGGGGCGCATCATCCATCCACATCCATACATCAGACAGTGAATTCGGTGTGTGTAGGTGTACGGAAAAGGAGGCGGTTCGTTCGTTTCGAAACAAATGCGCGTCGGTGGCGGCGCCGCGTGTCCTTATGCCATGGTGGCGGTGTTACGGATTGGAAATGGGGCCGCCCAATAAGCACAGCACCAACATCCTTGCGCTCGCTTTGACGTCATCATAGCCCAGGATCAATAGTATGGCATCGGCCAGGACAGTAGTTCTCGTTGTTGAGCGTCGCGCGTGAAATCGCAACAACCACCACACACCACACACACCACACGAGACGACGATCACACGACGTCGATATATAGTTTAATCCCGTTTCTCGTTTTCGTTGCCATCGCCGTCGCCGTCGCGTCGCGTCACCATAAAAATCAGAACAATTTTCGTCCGAGAACATTGTGTGTGCTAGATGGGCGCCCATGTGCGGGCTAGGATTTAGGACAAGGAACAGCCCCTCGCAAAAAACGTCCCTACGTTGGGGCGATTGTTGTTTATCATCATCATCGATAAATTTTCTATTCTTCTTGCAATTATCTAACTAAGACTATATTAAAAAAATCATGTCCATCAATTAATTGTTAGTGTACAGAAAGTTATATATTATATTATTACATCACATCTATTTAATAAAAAAATACGTGAGCGCCTAAAAACCATCTAATAAAACATTCGTTGTAGTTTCGGGGGAGGTAATACCATCAAGGTCACGCAATTTCCAATCGATATACCACCGAATTGGGAATTAACAGCAAGTTTATATAAGTTATTAAAAAAAAGCCAAGTTTACCAATAATATAAATAAGCCAAATAATATATTGTAAAAATGATTAACGTCGCCGGTGTGATATCGATCATCCTCTTCTACATCCTCATTCTCGGCGTGGGAATATGGGCTGGTAGAAAAAAGGAAGCGGGCAATGATTCGGAAGAGGAGGTGATGCTTGCAGGCCGGAATATCGGCCTTTTTGTCGGCATCTTCACCATGACAGGTAAATAAACATACTTTTACTAAATTTCGTATACTAAACGGATTAATCAGCTACATGGGTCGGCGGCGGGTACATCAACGGCACCGCTGAAGCCATCTATACATCAGGATTGGTATGGTGTCAGGCTCCTTTTGGATACTCGCTAAGTTTAGTCTTCGGCGGGATATTTTTTGCAAACAAAATGCGACAGCAAGGCTATGTAACCATGCTGGATCCGTTACAAGACACCTTCGGTGAACGCATGGGTGGATTATTGTTTCTACCAGCGCTATGCGGTGAGGTATTTTGGGCCGCTGGTATTTTAGCCGCATTAGGTGCTACATTGAGTGTCATCATCGACATGGATCATCGTACCAGCGTCATATTCAGCGCTTGCATTGCTGTTTTCTACACATTATTCGGAGGATTATATTCGGTAGCGTACACGGATGTAATACAACTATTTTGCATCTTCATTGGGCTATGGATGTGTATTCCATTTGCGTGGATGAATGATAAAGTACAACCGTTATCATCGATGGAAGTCGATTGGATTGGTTCTGTGCAATCTGATGAAATTTTCTACTATCTCGACTATGGATTGTTATTGATATTTGGTGGAATTCCATGGCAAGTCTATTTCCAACGTGTGCTAAGCAGTAAATCAGCAAATACAGCGCAACTCCTATCGTTCGTCGCTGCATTCGGTTGTATATTAATGGCGATACCTCCAGTTTTAATCGGCGCCATTGCCAAGTCGACAGGTAAATTTTCTACTTTATCGACTTTACACTAACCTACCTGTACGTTACCATTCCATTTCCAGCATGGAACGAGACTGCATACAAAGGTCCATATCCGCTCACGCAAGACGAAACCAGCATGATTCTACCGATGGTATTACAATATCTGACGCCCGATTTCGTATCGTTCTTCGGCCTTGGCGCTGTCTCGGCCGCTGTAATGTCATCGGCCGATTCCAGCGTACTGTCAGCCAGCTCCATGTTTGCACGGAATGTCTACAAACTGATTTTCCGTCAAAGAGCATCTGAAATGGAAATTATTTGGGTGATGCGTGTTTCAATTCTTGTTGTTGGATTTTTGGCCACGGTGATGGCATTGACAATACCCTCAATCTATGGATTATGGTAAGTAATAAATATTTATTTGTGTAGTGTATGTGTAGTAGTATTGTTGAATTATTTTAGGTCGATGTGTTCCGACTTGGTTTACGTCATATTATTTCCGCAATTGTTAATGGTGGTACATTTCAAACATCACTGCAATACGTATGGAAGTCTTTCAGCCTACATAGTTGCATTCTTTGTGCGTCTGTCCGGTGGTGAACCGCTAATGGGGCTGGAACCGTTCATTCATTACCCCGGTTGGGATGAAGCCGGACAGCGTCAAATGTTTCCATTCCGCACCATGGCTATGCTGTTTTCACTTACAACACTCGTTGGAGTTTCATGGTGGTCGAAATGGGTATTTGAAAGCGGCCGCCTGGCACCTGGTTATGATTTTTTCCGTTGCGTGGTGAATATTCCCGAAGATGTGGAGCGTGTCGGTGAGCCATTAGAGGACGGCGAGCAGATGAGCGTAATGGCATCCGGCGCGATGGGCAAACTATACGGTGCGGCTAATACAATGGTCGGGAAGGATGAGCGTAATGGTCGAGTGAATCCGGCGCTGGAAGCGGACGACGATCTACCCACGGCTGAGGTGGAGCGAATTCGTGCGGCGGCTGGGTCGGCTTTGCCTCAAGCGGGCGGTGGCGGCGGTGCTAATCGGCAAACGAACCCCGGTAATATACAAACCACACTATAGATTTGCGATAGAGGACAGGGGGTTGTCGTTTGCTACACAACGAAACGTAACTAAAACATATCATATAAACCAGATACATATCATTGTTGCTCCTTATACTAAATAAATACCAGAAACATATCAATAAATGTATATAAAATTTAAATATATATATATAAAATTTAGTTAAGAGAAGAACAGTATTAGATGTTAAAAAGAAAAAGAAAACTAGGATTTTATAAATTAGTTAACATATCAAATTGTTAAATGAATGTGGCTTAACACATAACATAACCTAAAAAACCGAAAAATGCTTTATTTAGTAAAAAATAATTGTAAATAACCTATATAAAAAAATAATCATATATAGAAAAATTTATTTTTAGACAATGTGATATTGTAAAGAAAAAACCAAAAAAAGCAAAAAAATTGTAAACGCCTCACACTATATATAGTACAGTACTACAGTATTTCATTCAAAAAAAAAACAAACACACACATACACACGAATATATAACATCACATATGTATAAAGTAAATCCATTATTGATGAGGCTAAAGACTAACCTACTAAAAAAATGATGCTGAAGATGATGATGAAAAAAGATACGACTTCGATATTGCTTGTTAAATTACTACAACCACCTTACTTGCATTACTACAAAAACAGCATTATCGTTTCATATTGTAAATTATTTTCTTATTTGTTAATCATATTTTGTTGTTATTGTGACGAAGTGGGAGTGAAGAAAACCCAAAAAACAAAAAAATAATCAACGCACACATTTTATTTTTTTATCCTCAAACAAATAATAATAATACGAGAATGTCTTCTAGTTAGTGAATATTCATTATTCAAGAATACCAAAAAAATAAAAAATAAAAAAGATTCATGTGTGATTTACCAAATCATAAATGTTGAATGTTATTTAATTAATGAAAAAAAAACATAATAATACTAATCAGAGCTTAGCGAAACATATCATAAATTTAAATTATTTGTTGTTACATTTAATAATGATGGTATATGAAAAAAAATAATAAGAATCAATCAAGTTTTTGTTGTTGTTATCACTCTCTTTAAATTTTATGCGACCACAAATTGATGATGAAAATATAATAATAAAAATAAATAAATAAAAAAAAATTGTTGATTATATTAATGATGATAATAAATAAATATAATAAAAAAATAGTGTATATGTATATTTATATTTGGTACTTTTATTGTAAATAATGTACTAAAAATAAATAGACTGTTGATTTAATTGTTGTTGAATATTTTGAATTTGAATCGTAGCTCCCTTCACTTCGATGTATGAATCCAATTGGAATATCAAGTTGACAGGTGAGTGGACTGCATAACCAATTCTAATCTGACTTATCCGGTAAGAAGCTTTAGAAAATGATAAAATATTTAATGGTTTGTTGTTGATTTTTCATTTTCTTGACAAAGACATGGGATATTTAATGAGTTTGTGGTTAAATATATTCCGTCGTATTCCAACTGGAATGACAAGTGGACTATTGTATAATTTACAGTTGACAGGTAAGTGGACTACATTACTAATCTCAATATAATTTATTTGGTGCATTTATCGTAAGCAGTTATAAAAAATTATAAAATATTTAATCATTTATCAAAACACAGTAGTGATTAAATAGTTGGTGGTAAAATACATTCCAACGTATTCCAACTGTAATATCAAGTTGATAAGTAAGTGGACTACATAACCAACCCTTATTTAATTTATTTTTGTTACAATTGTCGTAATCAACGAGCATTTTTTGTCGCCAAGATCTGTTTTTGGAAATATTTGCTTTTACAGCGGCATTTTTTAGAAATTTTGATGGCGTTAACAAATGTGCCTTCGTGCTTAGTGTCAAATAAATTAATAAAACACCTAAATTCAGATGTATTATATAAAAGTCCAAGTATGACAACAATGTTAATTAAAAAAGCCGATATGAATAGAAATGAACATAAGTGGTCTTCTTTTCTCGCTATCCCCATTGTTTGAAGCGTTAGAAGCTTTAGCCAGATTACAGCGAGAAAAGTATAGATAGACAGTCGCATTGTACAAACTGAGAGGTAAGACACCCTCTTGTTTTATCAATCGGATTAACTTATTTCATTCTGTATTTGATACAGGATCATCGTACAATACTAATTAAACATTAATTATTATTCATGGTTGCATTAAATGTCGATGATAACTTTACTTGTTAGTATATTTTATGCGCTCGTCGACATTATTATTGCAATAGGAACGAAATACGAGTGTTGATTTAATTGGTGCCTGCAGGCGGTGAATCGAGCAATGCAAATAAAGCTAAGTTCGAGTTTGTTCTTGTTTAATATTTTATATTATTTATGGTTATATTAAAATGCCGACAACTTCACTTTGAATTTTGATTTTTGACAGATACGTGCTTGATGGCCACTTGATTATTACGAAGTACGAAAAATGAATTGTGAACTTTGAATCAAGCAATCGCAGTAAATTAAGGTGAGTTAAAGTTTTTTCTTGTTTGATAATATTTATTATTATTCAATGTTACATTATTTTAATGCCAATAATTTTCATTTCGACAGATACGCACTCGACGATAGCATTATTGCAAGTACAAAATGTAGTGAGTGTTGATTTAATTGCTGCCTGCAAGCGGTGAACAGTGCAAAGCAAATAAAGGTGCGTTAAAGTTTCTTCTTGTTATTTTTGATTATTTTCTATAAATATTATATAGTATTCATGTTTAGATTAAAATGTATTAAAATGTCGACTCACTTCGCTTCGTTTTTTCATTTTGACAGACGACGACTTGATTATTACAAGTACGAAAAATAAATTGTGAACGTTGAATCAAGCAATCGTAGCAAATAAAGTTTGTTCTTGTATTTTAATGTTAAATATTATTCAATGTTGCATTATATTAATGCCAATAACTTCATTTCTAGTCATTATCTTTTCGATAGATACGCGCGCTTATTGAAAGTACAAAATATAGTGAGTGTTGGTTTAATTGTTGCCTGCAAGCAATCGAATTAAGCAAAGCTAATAAAGGTGAGTTTGTTTTTGTGTTTTTTTGATTATTTTTTTAAAATATTTTATATTATTCATGATTAGATTAAAACGCTGATAACTCCACTTTTAATTTAGGTTTTGACAGACAGCGACTTGATTATCACGTTGAATCAAGCAATCGCAGCAATAGCAAATAAAGGTGAGTTAAAGTTTTTTGTTCTTGTTTTTCTTTCTTTGATTATTTTCTATCAATCTTTATACAAAAAAAAAGAAATTGAAGCGTTAAATAATACTGAATAATAATATACACGCACATTTTATATATATATAAAAAATAATAAATAAATACATATGGAATGATAATTATATGTACAAAAGTAAAAAATATATGTAAGAGCTCGATGTACACAAGTGTTAGCGTTCGAAGATCGTCAGGTACAGGTCTTGGTTGTTTGGGGTGTCTGTGTGTGTTTGTTTAGGTGTGTGGATTCTAGTACGAGTAGCCGCCGTTGCTGGCGTATTGCTGTCCGCCACCGCCGCCGCCTGAGCTACCGCCGCCGAATGATGGTGCGCCATACGATTGACTAGGTCTGCCGCCGCCGAATCCGCCGCTGCCACCACTACCACCACCAAATCCGCCCGACGACGGTGCGCCGTAGCTTTGCGATGGCCGGCCGGACGAGTATCCGCCAGCGCCGCCGCCGCCGCCGAATCCACCACCACCGCCGCCGCTAGATGGTGCGCCGTATTGCGAAGAAGGACGGCCGCCTGAGTATCCACCCGATCCGCCAAATCCACCACCACCGCCGCTAGATGGTGCGCCGTATTGCGATGATGGGGCTCCGCCGCCGAATCCACCACCGCCTGATGATGGAGCGCCGTATTGTGAAGATGGTGCGCCGCCGCCGAATCCACCACTACCGCCAGCCGATGGTGCGCCGTATTGCGATGACGGGGCTCCGCCACCGAATCCGCCGCCGCCCGATGATGGAGCGCCGTATTGCGAGGATGGACGTCCGCCGCTCGATGGAGCGCCATAGCTACCAGACGGTGCGCCACCGCCAAATCCGCCAGATCCGCCGGTTGATGGTGCGCCGTATTGTGATGAAGGAGCGCCGCCTCCGAATCCACCGCTACCGCCAGCCGATGGTGCGCCGTATTGCGATGAAGGACGTCCGCCAGAGTATCCACCCGATGATCCGCCAAATCCGCCGCTCGATGGGGCACCATAGCTACCTGATGGAACACCGCCGCCAAATCCACCACCACCACCTCCGCTTGATGGTGCGCCGTATTGCGATGAAGGACGTCCACCACTGCCTCCTCCGAATCCGCCCTGAGATGGTGCGCCGTATTGTGAGGAAGGACGACCGCCTGAGTAGCCGCCTGCACCACCGCCAAATCCACCACCACCACCGCCTCCACGGGAAGGTCCTACTGGAGTACCATAGCTAGTTGAAGGTGGGAGGTAGTTGCTTGATGCACCACCGCCGAATCCGCCCTGTCCGCCGCCTTGACCTGGAGCTCCGTAGCTGCTTGATGGACGTCCACCGGAGTAACCACCTTGTCCGCCACCAAATCCGCCTCCGCTACCACCTGCAGCCGGTGCACCATAGCTACCTGACGGCGCTCCACCGCCAAATCCACCACCTTGGGACGGCGCTCCGTAGCTGCTGGACGGACGTCCTCCGGAGTATCCTCCTTGTCCACCGCCAAAACCACCTCCGCTACCTCCAGCTGATGGTGCTCCATAGCTACCGCTTGGTGGCGCGTATCCACCGCCGCCACCTCCACCACCTCCACTGCTTGGCGGTAGGTAGCTACCACCTGGCCGGCCGCTTGGGTATCCACCACCTACTAACGGCGCTGGAATATTTAAAAAAATTATAACTTACCATTAAATTTTTTTTAAATTGAATCAACTTACCATCACGCTTTACTAGGGCAGCGTCGACAAGCGCCACGCACAGCAGCAGCGCGCTGCATGACTAAACAATAGAAAAACAAAACAACACATAGTATGGAATTACCATCATAGCGAAAAATTGTACTTACCACAATGGATAACTGCATCGTATATTTATCGTCGTAACACACGCACTGATCGTTCAGCGATGTCTGCGATGATGCTACCGCCGCGTAGTGATTTTATACCTCGGCCAAAGGAACAACCGAAGCAGTGAAAGTGCATCTTCGCGTAGTATATACGACTTGTATACGCCGATGTCGACGAGAGTGAGAGTGTGGGAGGCAATCCACGACACATACACACGATGATGGTATGGTGTAGATTGGGGAAGAAGACCTTGCACTCGCATCGCGTCGTCGCCAACAACGTACCTATTTAAAAAAAAATACAAAAAGAAAAAATTATTGCTTTTAAACAATCCATCGATGCACATTGAGATGTAGAGGGTATGATGGGCAACCTTCGCGCTATGCCATACCATGAAATTGTATAGTCAAAAAATTCACACTTTCACGTTCATCAATTGTTTTGTGCACAATTCGATCATTGATAAAGTAAATCGTATGCGGGCGCATGTATTGGCGACGAATGCAAAAAAAAGCTAATAAAACAAAAGAAGAAGCGTGAAATCTTGGCTGGCATTTCCCATCCTTGTCGCACCATGCCATGAATTGCGGAAGTGTGCGTTGATTTTCAGCAATTAGCACGCATTATGATGGTGCGTTTACGTAAGCGGCCACGGCAATTGTTGTTTGCTTGCTTGTTTACTCTTTCTTTTTGGGAGCGAAGAAATTAAACAAAAAAGAAAAAAATTAACTCAACAAAAGAAAATCGCATGGATGGATAATTGCTGGCTGTAACATTATCATTTTGCACATTATAGCATGATTGATTATTGATTAATGCAGCGATTTGGATACAACGTACAACATCATTGGATGTGTTGTGTGTTGTGTTGGGAAATCTTTTTCTTTTTTTTTTCTATTTTGATGAGCGCGAACGATCTCGCTTGCTGGTGTGTTGTTGCAGCAATCGCAAACCAGATAATTGTGCTAATTAATTGTAATTACACTTAATAGATTTATAAATCGGACGCGCGCGCGCGCGCGAGCGGCATATATTATGATTATTATTAATAATGCACGCTTTTGAGGTTATATGCGAGCGAGTCGAGCGCGCTTTAACCGTGCTTGATTAAATGTCAATGCGGGCATAAAGCGTTTTGTTTTTTAATATTACGCGCCTCTTTTAGCGAAGCAATTAATTAATAAGGAATTTTAATTTGTACCATAATGAGATCTTGTTGCAGGAAAATGTGTAATTAATACAATAAGTGGTAATCGGGAAAATTAAATATACGTGGGTCGTTTGATAAGTTGCCGACATTCTCAAATTGCTTTTTATTATAGGTGAAAACAAACGAGAAAAAAAAGATTAAAAAAACAGCAAATAACCAACAAATTAGCAAAAAAAACTATAAAACACAATAAAATTTGCAAAATATTGCGAAAAACATTGTACGAAATCTTAAAAAACAATAAAAAATTACAAAAGTTAGGAGAAAATATTAGGAAAGTCAGAAACTTATTGAACGACCCTTTTAATTAATAATTTAACAATTTTTCGTGTATAAATCAATTTTGTTTATAACTAAAATCATTTATGTTTTCATGTAAATTGCATTTTTTTTATTTGCAAAAGGAAATTCGGCAATCAAAACAATGTTTTTTTGTTTACACACACAAAACATATTCAGTCCAGTCGTGATAATAATTATTTGGCGGAATCCACTACTGATTTTCGCATTAAACATGAAGCAATGTCACTGTAGCGACTAGATTGCGTGACATATGTAATGTTGGCACGTAATCCTAGGAGAATTTGCAAATATAATTAAAATCGATGGAGAATAGTCAATCGATGATAATATTATTGTAATTTGCAGCCGAAATCAACTCATCATTCAAGCTGCCGGTAATGCATAGTGGAATTTTGTATTAGAATTGCAACATTGACGTAATAAGTAATCGATAATAGAAGAAGAAGGTTTAATTAATGTCATGGTAATAATATTGTAATTTCCAGCTGGAATCAACTCATCATTCTACATATGTCGATAATATACACTGGAATGATGGCAATTATAGGGGATTATCATGATTTTTAGTGACAATATTCCGATGTCCAACTGAAATCAACTGACTCCCATAGATTCACAGATTAAAAAGCTGTTAAAATTGCAACATTAAAGTAAGTAATTGATAATTAAACAAGGCATAATTAATAACAAAGCAATTATAGAGAATTACCATGAGTTTTACTGACAATATTGTAATGTCCAGCTGAAATCATCAACTAACTTTCTGCCTCCCATAGATACACAGGCTGGAAAGATGTTAGAATTGCAACGTTAAAGTAAGTAATCGATAATAATCCATTACCATTAGTAGTATACAGTGATTTTTAGTGATAATATTGTCATTTCCAATCAAAATCAGCTCATCGATAATACGCACACTAGAATTTTGTATGAATAGCAGCCATATAGTTAAGTAATTGATAATAAAAGAAGGTGTATAATTAATATCATAACAATTTTAGCGGATTACCGTGATTTACGGTGTCAATATTGTAATTTTCATTCGAAATTAATTCCTTCCACCTCCGAAAGCAACCCAAAATTGAAATGATGTATGTACGAATTGAAAATCATTGCAACATTACAGCAAGTAATCCATAATAAAAGAAGTTGTAATTAAAATTGTTACAATATTTTAATTTCCTAGCCAAAATCAACTCATTCAATACACATAGAAGTAATATCTTACATGTACGAATCGAGGTATTATTGCAACATTAAAGTAATTCTTTAATTGATAACAAAATAAGTTGTAATTAATATCAAAACAATATTGTAATTTCCTAGCCAAAATCACACCTCCCATAGACATACAGAAGTGATGTGTTATATGTACGAATCAATCATTATTGCAACACTACCACAGTAAGTAATCGATCGATAATAAAAGAAGGTGTGTAATTAATATATCGATAGCATAGCGGATTACCGTGATTTTCAGTGACATTTCAAGCAAATCGAATTAGCAGTACGCTGCGTGCGGGATGAATTAAAAAAGGAACGCGAACGATACGGATCGCGCTCGCGAGGTGAACGGTATTATTATGCTGATTGATGCAAATTCGAACTCGTGATTTTATTGAAATCCCAATAATATCAGCGAGCGCAGACTGATTGATTCAATTCGATGATTGTACGTTTTGTTGTTGTTTGAAGGAAACGATAAGAGAAAAACCGATAATTTTAATAATAAAATGATGCATCTCGTTGTTGTTACTCATCATCATCATGATCATCACTCTGTGTGTGTTTGTGTGTGTGTGGATAATGTACCCAGAGTACTTACATCGGTAAAACACAAAACGATAACCTTTAAACGATCGCGTTTTATGGGCGCGAAAGTGTTTATTATTACTACACGTTGTGTTAAATGATGCAAGTGTGTACGTACAGTACAGTAAGGGAAAATCGATCAGTAAAATAATGAATAATGAATGGAAATGCTATCATTGCTTTGCAGGACGTCGCATCTTCATTTTGTAAATAAGTAAATTTGTCTTCAATAAAATGACACATAATTTGCCATTCATGTAAAATTTAAAAGTATTTGCAATTCTATCTAGCAGACCATCTATTTCGATGCATTAAAATTTATAATAATAATCATAGTTGGCTGTGGACTAAATTGTCAGCCAACGATAAATGACAAATAATTCTTCATCCATTGCTATTTAGTTCACACTAAGTAAGTTTAGTCTGACAGACAAAAAAAGTGACCATTCTAATCATTTACTGATAACATAGCTAAACAGCTGTGCACGACATCTCTGTCATTACAACGTATTAAAAATGTAATTATAATAGTTAGTTGGCTGTGGACTAAATTGTCATAGCACTTAATGATAGATAATTTGTCATTTTATATAATTAAAAGTATTGCTGTGCAGGTTACACTTTAAAAGATCCTGCGTGGCCGACAAGAAAAGTTACCAACCCTATCATTTACTGATAAAAAACTGTACAGGGTATTTCCTTAATTTCAACGTGTTAAAAATGTAATAATTGTTAGTTGGCTGTGGACGAAATTGCATCGTCATTAAATGACAAATAATTCGCCAACCATCATACATATTTTTTTACAAATGCTGTATTTCTTTACATTCGTATTCTATCTGGCAGACAAGAAATGGGATCATTCATCCAATCCTTGCTGATAACACAGGTAAAATGCTTTGCAGACCATCTATTTCGACGTATTAAAAATGTAATAATAATAGTTAGTTAGCTGTGAGAGTAAATTGTCAGTAAATAACAAATTATTCATTATGCATACATAATTTTAAGCAATTCTGTGTTTCTTTACAGGCAGGCAAGAAAAGTGACTCTCCAATTCTTTGCTGATAATACAGGTAATGATTTTTGTCCACACTCATAGAGTTTGTCATCATAGAAATTGAATAAAAATACGAGTTTGCTAGCAAATAATCGTACAATCAGCTGTTAGAATACATTAGAGATGCGTTTGAAATTGAACATATAAAAATTGGCAGAATTAGCACATGGATGAAGTGATAAACCGTGTAGTTTTCATTTAGATCGAATGAGTTAGAAATAATGTGCCTCACCGAAAAATCAATGATGCTAAGTGGTACGTTATAAATTAATAGTTGGCTGCAGTGATGGTGGGTGAAATGACAGTTTGCATAATTTGATGCTCAAAACGAATAATAAATGTCAGGAGGGATACGTATTTCAATCATCTGTGTCTGTGTGCGCGCCTTTTTTGCATGCACATTACCAATTGGCGAAAGATAAATGTATGCAGTTGAAATTGGCATAATTAGAATCGATGGATGAACACATAAATTAATCGAAGAAAAATATTGGTGAGATGATGAATTTAATTGATATTACCTCATCATATACGCTTTTAATTTTCTTTTTAGATCTTTATGATCATGATGATGCTGCGTATATACAAGGTCGGCGATTTGTCGTTGGGAACATTGATGGAAATCTAACAAGAGATGCTGGATGAAGTGAATCTGGATAAATATTACATAAGCGAGAGTGTATTACTTCTTTTGTATTATAATTTAGCATTTTGTTGTATTTTTATTTGAGCATGGGAAGCGTGTAAGTGATGCAAAGTTCTTGCAAAAATAATTCGATTGTCTGTCTATGGATCTGTGTGTATTATGTATGTATGTATGTAGAAAATGGCAAATGTTTGTTTCCAAGGTGTTTTAGATTAATTTTATTAAATTGACTACGAAATAATGTTTGAGCGCAATTAGTACATCTAGTAGTATTGTAGTGCAATTGCAAATTGAGGTGAATGCATTGCGCATCATTTGGCGTGATATGCTAACAATTCAATAAACACAAATCGGAAATTAT
>JARJDW010010140.1:0-13552 GCA_030264715.1 Adinopsis sp. GC000173
AGTAAATTACATTACCGCGCACAGCGATTAAATGCGCGCATTGTTTTTCGCCTCATTCATTCTCACACGGCGAATGAAGCAAGCAGAGCGCCTAGAAGATGATTTAATTTACCACCGATTTAAAGTCATTTCTTACGCAAATGAGGTCTAGTTTCATTATTCATCCCGTACAAATTCGATTTAATTGCATTTATTAATGTGTTGATTAATGACGATGAGTGTAGAACGAATATCAACAACATCGTTATTGCGCGCTATTTTTAAACAAGTGAAATGTATATACGCAGGTAGTGATATTTTGTTGCGTCTGCATTTTTCCACCACCATTTACCGTTGTTGTATAAACAAACACTCTCCGTACTGTTTTTTTTATATACATACACCTACTACACGTATACAATTAGCAAAAAACTAATATAAATTGTTGCAATTCATCGATTTACACACAAAATTGCGTATAAAGCCACCGCTACGTTATAAATCTTTTATCTTGTTGTACTTACACGCTTGTGTTTGTGTATGTGTGAAATGAAAAATAGGTACAAATGATTTATACACAACGCTCTCTCGGGCCTCGGGTAAGAAGTCGGCGAGTCGGTTTTTGGTTGTTGGGCTTGGTGTTGTTGGTTAATTAAAATTTGAATATTTTCAGGACGTTTGCATAATCAATTTGCGTGTGTTGTTTGGCAACGACGGCATTGTACAGCAGTTTTGTTTGACATTCCTGCTGTCACACATTTAACATTAACGCCTCGGGCAAAATTTGAAACAATAAAATCGGGAAATATTTTGTTTGTGCGGCAACCAATTGAGCATGACATTTTTAAAATTGACGCATGAAATAAGTTGCCAAATCGATTGCGTATGAAAATGTTTGATAAATATTTCATTGAAAACGCACGTCAACTTTTGTTTGTTCGGCAACAAAGTCAGCATGATATAGTAAATAATAAAATTTATATAAACAGAAACATAAACGCTTGTTCACCAATAAGTATTATACAATACTAACTGGCAACATTTCCAAAAAAACGAAGTTGACGCCTTGCAAAGTCATTATCGATTGCGTATGAAAATGATGATGTTTATGAAATAACCAGGAAATCAACACCGGAAAAGCGGCACTGCGATGTTGTCCACGAAAACTTTCTCGCGTCGTCATAAAAGCGAGCGACATTGCACACGTAGTAGCGTAGCGCGCGCGAGCGAAAAGAAGCTACAAAAATTTAATTTCATTTTATTGCTTCCTCCCTTCTTCCCAACGATATTCTCTTTTTTCCTTGCATTTTACAATGCTCGCGCGCGCGAAAATTGGAACACTGGAACATCGTCGTCGTCGTCGACATCGTTGTCGCACGCGCCAAGCGAATGAAATTGTCGCTGCTGCTCCTCCCGATGATTAAGCGTCGCAACATCGTCGTTGCGCTAATTTCATTCTCGCGCGAGAGCGCGGGCATAATTTATCGCGACGATCAAGTGCAATTAAAAAAAATGCACCACCATCCCTTTTTTCTACACGGTATATTAAAATCATTACCACGATGTACTACGTGAAAATTGCCTCATCATTCCACCAACAACACACGCTTTGAAATACGATCCGCAAAACATTATAATGTAAGTGTTTAAGAACAAACGAGAACAAACAACAAATTGAACAAAAAAAGGAGGATAGCCCGCGTATATATATGCTGCGCTATAAAATTTCACTCACCGTAGAAAGAGCGTCGTTGTAGTGGAGTTGAGTATAGTAGCGTGCAAGATTGAATTTCGACGTGCTAATAAAAAAATGGCATGCGCTTTCATTCTATTGCTAATTACCTGAAACAATCAAAATTGAAAGATAAATAAGTAAATAAAAAAATTAAACAAAAACAATTCAATGATTTAGTTGATTTAGATGATTTGTAACGCATTAAGTTTTCCAATTAACAATTAAAGCTTTATTTCTTTTCTCTCCACCACACAAATACAATTTGTGTGTGTATGTGTATTTTATTACCAACGTGTCTCTGTGTGTGTCAATAAAATGTGGAGATAGTTACTAACGAGTGCGATCGTTAAAAATTGCTGCAGTAATTGTTTATCGATTCGCGCGCTGTTCGCATTTTCTGCCAGTAGTGCTGCTGGTGCTCGGTTGCATAAATTGTTGTTTGATGTTTGTTGCAACGGCATAGCAGCAGCAGCATCAGCATTAGCAGACGGGGCGCGCGCGGATAAATTAAGAATAAGGCGGACGGATGCTTGCGATCAGCGCGCAATTTACTTGTTTTTTTTCCATTCTAATCAAAATAATGTAGTAGTTGTAAAACGTTATTTATTTAAGTTGATAATTAATTATATAGTCAATCGAAGAAAAAATAGAATACTGCAACGACATCTATTGAAATTGCAGCAATGAAATCATTTAATGTTAGATTGGTTGCCTAATATATTTAAAATGAGTTGTTTATATAGCACAAATATTTAACTTGATAATTAATTAAATTGCCAATCAAAGATCAAAAATACAACAATATGTATTGCAATTGTGAAGAAATTATTTAATGTTAGATTTTTACGATGTTTTTCCGATTATAATTTAACTGATTTTTATATATTGCGCAATTTATTTAACTTAATAATTAATTACAGCGTCAATCTAAGATATAAAAATAAAACAAAAAGAATTACCGATCTAATATATTGCATTTATTTATTTTAATTTAAAATGAAATCATATTCATTAGTTAGTCAGTGAGTTCAAAGTTCAAAACGAAAAAAATTAGTAAATTAAGTACGGTAATGAAAATTTTAATTAAATGAAATGAAATCGTAGACGAAGTTGAAAATTAATGATAGGCAGTAAATAGACGACGCACCCGACGCGAGCAGCGCACACCCACACACACACAAACAACCATCTATATGGGTGAGTGTGATAAAGAAAGAGTGAGAGAGTATAAATTGTTGTTTGTTAAAAGTTTATTATAAGACCATCTGGCCCCCCTCATTTTCGAAACAAATCAATTTTACGAGGGCCATCTGTCACATATCACGATTGCCAGAGAGAGAGAGATAGCGAGCGAAATGAACGAACGCGCCCGGACCGGAAGAAAGTGTTTAATGAATAAATGACCGACGACGAGCGATGAGTGAGTGAGCAGCAACACGGGGGCGGAGAAGGGCAAGGTGGCCGTAAAGCTTTGCTTTGCTACGACAACGACTACTACTGCTCCTCCATCATATTTCGTTTCGTCGGGATTATTACGATCCGTTTCCGGCTCGAATTATATCCGTAAGGAGAAAAAAAACCAGCGCACAAGCAGGAAAGGTGTCATCGTCCGTGTTATTTACAAACACGGCGGCGGCGAGAAGATTGCACACCCGGACGAAATTTACTGTTAACTACGATGCGATATTTTCGCATTAGGGACCTGGATGGCGATGGCGGCGGCGGCATCATCTCCTGCTGCAGCCACCACACCGCAGACACACACATTCATATAATAACTCAACGAAATTGGATTGGTTCGCTTATATATATCTACAGGGTGATTCATAACAATACGTGTTTGGTTTTCACAAAATTTCAGTGTTGATTAAATCACAGTCATTATTATTACCACCACCAGACAACGTGATTCATATAAAATATAGCATATTTTCATATTATAACATAACAAATAAATGAGATGAACGTTGCAATTTGTTTTATCAGCGCATCGTTGATTAAGTCAAAGTGCGCCATGAAAATGTTGTTAGACAAAATGCTTCTTCCTCCATCTCAGACGTAAATTCAGCAGCGTGTAATAGTTTTTAAGCGAGTAGATAGTAGATTATTAAATTGTATTTTATTATACAGAGACGACGTGCTACAGCACGACGAATACGACGAGGATGTGCGCTCTTATTCATTATTAACAACGCCGAAATGTTTGGGGGCACCGAAAAAAAAAAGTTTTACATTTTATTAAATTGAGAAATCGATTACAAGAAACTAGTGGAGTATCTAGTTGATTAAATAAAAGTGCAGCTGGATCTAAGTATTGTACATACAAAGGTGTGGCCAGACAGTAAATAGATTGCATCAATGATCTGTAATTTTTTCCGAATTTCGTATCAATTCGCGTCGTTTTATCTTTTCAAAAAGTTTTACGAAAAGTTAACATTTGCGTCACTAAACTTGCAATGATTCAGCAGCTCAAATGCAATTTTGTGGGAGTTTTATCAAATTCAGTGCATCTACTCGGTTGCCTATACAATATATAATTTTATTGTTATAATTTGTATGACTTAAATACGCAAATAGAATAAAGACTAAGAAGTTTTTGGTGATAAAATCGAGAATTTCCTATAATACGACTTTGCGTCGGCTTTTTGACAGTACAAAGTTTGTTGAAAGGTAAATTTCATGAAAACTGCGTCAAATTCTATAATCCATTTATAAGACGGTTGCAATTGTATTATTACAACTTGTTCTACATAGAAATAAATAAATGAATGTTTAATAAAACTAAAATACTAAAATACAATTAAAAATGGATGATTTATAAGAAATTTTTGAATACTTGGTGGCCTATGCACGTCTGCAAAGTTATTATTATTATTATTATTGTACAACTTGTTTTGCTTGGAGATGAATAATATTTTTTTTAAAGAAATAATCATAATGCTTGCTTTGATCGCTAATCTACATCGTTCGTTGCACAGATTATTGCACTTAGCGAAGGAAGTTTTCCATCTATTATTATATATATATGTATATATACACACAGAGAGATGAGACACAACATAGCAGCGCGGGCGGCGCATCGCCATCGTCATCGCTGTAAATTGTTAAAACGAATAAGCGCTCGCTTCAAAACAGATTTAGCATATAAAAAAAGTTTATATACCAACATTATCGTTGTTGTAAGAGCGAGAGAAGGATAGACAGAGAGCAAAAGCAGAGATAATACTCACGACGCGATGTTTTTTATACGAAGGTAAAAGTTTCACTCAATTGCCATACGAATTATTAATTAAACGCGTCGTTGTTGTTGTTCCTTTCATAATAAAGTTAGATGTAACATGATGGATAAAAATGAATAATTTGTATCGCAGTCACTCAGATTGAGGCGCAAAAAAATACAAGTAGGTGTTATTACTCGTTTTACACGCTAGGATTTTTTTTATATAAATCCAGAGAATCATACAGATGTAATACAAGGCCGGTTTTTATAGTTTCGAGCTTTTCAAAATATTTTACAATAATTTCAGTTGAATTGAAACGCAAAAAAATATGTAAGCTTATTTCACACACTATGATTTTGTTTTGTTCTGGCTGAAAAGTTTCAAGTCTTCTCAATTATTTCACAATTTCTTACATTTTGCTTCAGGTCTTATGTACATTTCCCAGATCTTATTTGCCTTTTTTGGGCAAAGGGCGTTATTTTGCATCTATTAGTCCCAAAAAATGGCAAAAATATAAAAATATTGGCTCTAAACTTTCAGACTGACATTTTCATGATAATACAAGGAGTGTTTAAAAAGTTTAATGCTTTTTCAAATATTTGCAGTTTGTTTCATGTCTTATATATTTTCTGGATTTTTTAACGTTTTTTTTTTTGCACCCATTAGGCAATATTTTGTCACTTTTCTTGTCTTCCAGATAAAATCACATATAACCTTATAATTAAAAATTGCAAATTAATGAAATAACCGCCCGTGAATTTATTTCTATATTCGCAATTTAATGCAGCAAAAAAAATGCGGGCGTATGCACTAAAATTTTGACCGCAACACACATTTCACGATTTTATTTATTTATATGTAAACACACCATCCCGCCTGCCTAATTATAAATATCGACGATGTATTTTAATAATTAAACATTACAAACAGCAGTACAACAACAGCAATAGCAGCAACACAACACAAAAAATGAAATTTATTTGCGATCGTAAAACATTTTGTTGCACACGTACCGATTACACAATACGCCGATTACAACGCAAATTTATTTATAATATTTGTTTTAATTGTCAAATGGCAAATCGATACATTTTATAAATATCTAAATATTTATATGTATATTATTTATTCGTGTCGATTAATCATCATTTATAATCGCGTAGTCCGGCAATTTCTTGATGTATAATTCAAGCCGGTGTTTAATCAAAAGCGCACTCGCTCACTCAACTTGGAGTTGTTTTTCCGCTGGCATTAAGTGTACGTATACGGTACACACATAAATAATTAAACGAAACTAAATTGTTTGATAATAGCGTCGCGGCGGCGTGTTTGCTGCTTCGCCTTTTTACCGGTGCTGCCCGTATCATTATTCATACATTGGAGCCGACCGCCACTACCGTCACACCACCACCACCACCAACAACCATCGCGCTTGATTCATTACCTTATAAATATTTAATGAGCGAAAACGAGATCGGGAGTCGAATTGTGTATATACTTTATATATACCTACTAATATGTTGTATGTATATCTACTATACTATTGTGAAACGACGACGACGACAACGGCTTTATTTGGTCGATCACGTTAAAATGTCGTAAAAAACGATTTTGTTTTGTTTTCTGTGTGTTTGTGTTTTTTTATTTCATTTTACTGCAATTTAATTGAGTTTCGTATGCTATGTAGTAATAGGTAGTGTAGTAGGTAGGTAGGTATAGGAAAGGCGGGCAAAAACATTGATCAAAACATTACGACGCTCATTCGTAAATTATTCCATTCGGGATGGGTTTTCACACCGCATAGATCTTATTTAAGTAATAAGATTTCGGTGTTTTTAAATCTAATTTGAATGCAAAATGTATGTAGTTAAGGTTGCCTAAATTTACTTAGTAAATATAAAGTAATATGGTCCAAATATGGGCTACCATTTACATTTTCTGTTTGTAGTCACAAATATTTACAGATTGTCAGTAAGAGGCCAACGATGCATTGAAGTAAAGCTGAGAAAGCGCGGTTATTAAAAAACAATTATATATGCACCTAACCACAAGTATAATAATGGATTTATTGTCAAATTTGAGCAAATTTTAAAAAAAATAACTGATTTGTCTAATATAGCTCCAATTACATTATAATTATTTCACAAATTATTACTTGTTGGTTAGCTTGTCTGATTAATCATTGTATAAATACTATTTTTTTATTATTATCTTTAATCTTTTAACGCGAAGGGATTTAACAGCACAGCACACAGTAGTAATACAAGGCTTTTAAAATTGCATTAAATTTTTAGCCCGGCTAACGCTTTTCGCCCATCCACCCATCATCCACAGCGTCACACCACCACCCCTTCCCCCCACGGTGCGCGCTTTATAATTAATGATTTCATCTTGAAATGAAGATGAAAATTGTTCACGCTTTTCTCTCCTGCTTTCTTTTTTGAATGAATTACAAAAAATCATAAACGAAATAAATTTACTCTTAATTCGTTAGCTTTTTAATGAATAATCAAACGCTAAATTATTTTAAGTTTGACGGCAAATTGGTTGCTTAACATATTGTGACTACTGAATAAACATTTAATTATATTATATTTCCTTCGTTCTTTGAATGGAAAAGATCACAAACGAAATAAATTTACTCTTAATTCATTACTTTTTAATAAATAATCAAAGGCAAAATTATTCTATAAAATTTTACTAGAACAGGCACAGAACAAATGAATAAAACACAATGAAAATAAACTTACTTAATTTGTTACGTTTTTTTATAAATTTGATGATAAGTTGGTTGCATAACCTACTATAACTACTGGATAAATATTTATTAATTTACCACGTCATAGCACAAATAAATAATTTCTCGCAATATATTAATACGCTAAATTACATATTCCATCAAATTAATATATAGCGATTTTCCAATTTTCCACAAAAGCACTAATCATCACCATCATCATCATCGCATGTATTTTTTTCTATGTAACTGATTAAATTGGCGCTGTTGATTAACGAATTTTAATTATAAATAGTTTCGCATAGTATGCTCGATTAACGAAATATACATGCAGCAGTGAGAGGGATAAAATTTTCATGAAATTGCAAATTTAGATAAAATTATAAATAATTCGCAAAGTTTCAGCGATTCAAAACTCTCACTACTCTATATGTGAATATGTGTGTGTGTGAGCGGCGCGCGAGGATAGATTAAATCGACATTAAAATATCGTCCACAACACCGACCGGCAGCCCGGGTTTATTATATGCATTTTCGGCGCTCGCATGCAGATTAGCCGGCAAACAACAACAACAACAACAACAACAATCACCAAATGGGCGATGGAACGACAACAACAAAAAATGTTATATGTATATGTGGGGTATAGTAATTACACGCGCATTTGTTGCGACACAATCTCCTTACAATTAGTTATTTTATGTGTATTTGGTTGCATACTTAGTACATTAACAAAAAAATACATTCCATCGCAAATTATTCGATTATTATTTTTTATATGTGGCTGATATCTATGCGACTATCTCAATTATTTTTTGCCAATGTTTCTTCTCTGCTTTTATGGTAAAAAGCGCAAAAAACAGTAAAAATGTCTGTAACTTGTCAAAGCGCCCTTGTACTAACAAAACAAATTCCATTCCATGGCAAATTATTGGATAATAATTTTTATATGTGGGAAACGGTCACATGTGCATCTAGTACAAACATCACCTATTGACAAATTTATCGCCATATCGTCGTTGTAGAGAAAGAAAGGAGGAAAAAATCGTTTATAGAGGATATCAAACGCGCGTCGGTCCGTCGCGTGCATAATTTATACCCCTCACATACACACACACAAAGTTTGAAAAAAAAATGATAAAAGGCGAGGGAATATAATTACGCGCGCACAAATACATGTAATAATCCTGTGCAATAATGTGACATCATTGCGATGGGAAAATTGCATTGGTGGAACAACCTAACGTTTTGTGTAAAAAAAATACGCGTGCTTTGCCAACTCTCCGGCAAAGAATTCGATTTCGAGTTAAATGTATGTAAGTATGTACAATGTAGGAGGGTAACGCAATTGTAGTTGTCGTTTCTGCTGCATTAAATTGCAGTCACGTAGCGATTGGATAATAGGGATGGGTGGCACATCAAGATGTTCGATTCGTAAATAAAAAAAACAATTATCATGTTGAAGTCGTTTTGGATTTAAATATTGTAGGTATAGCCAACCCAATTGTAATTGATATACTAGCTAATTAATATACATGAGTAGTCTGATAAGTTTCCGAATTTCTTGACATTTTTCTAGTGTATTTTGCAAAAAGCAAAAAAGTTGTAAAAAAATATCGAGAAAGTCTGAAACTTATCGGGTCATCCACGAAAATTCAGAATTATCGAGAAAGTCGTAAACTTATTGGACCATCCACGTACAACATCATCATTAGTTGACCGAGTTTCCAAGCTAAATAATGACGACGTCTATTTTTAGGCAACCTTTTAAACACGTATGCATTTTTTTTCTTTGCTACACCTAATATTAAAAATGCTACCACCACCGCCTGTCGCACATCGAACGTAGTTAAGTTAATGAGCGCTGCTGTATAGTAATATGTATTATATACCAGCAGCACAGATGTCTTCGCATCTCGCTTTAATTATACTTGGCGGAGGAGTGAGAATGCGGCGCATACATACACACAGCTACACATACATACACACACACTTCAGCCTATCAATGCCAAAACACCATTAGCTAAAAGTACATCAACGCAATGGAGTAATCATTAAATATACATGGATGGAAATTTGCGTATACACACAGCGCGCGCGATAGTCGAGTGTGTGTATGTATGACGATGTATAGAGTGTGATGGTGTGATGGGGGAGGAGGGGAAGTGCACGCGGAAAACTTAAGCGCGCCGCCCGCCGCCGCCGTATGAACGTACGTACGTACGTTAATTAGCTTATGTTTTATCAGTCAAGTATCGCATTTAATTATTATTCTAAATGGCATGCTCGAATGGATGATGTTTGTCGTCGTGTCATCATCATCGTCATCGCCATCATCGTGCGTTGCGTTCGTTCATTGCAGGCACGGAAATTTAATCAAGTGTTCAATTGATTGCCGGCTGCATTATTATTACGACACATTGGCGGCGCAGCAGCAGCGCTCGTCTCTATCACATCTGATAGACGTTAAACACATTTCGCTCTGTTACCTTTGTCTTTTTTATTATTAGAAACAATAAGGAATTTAAGCTACAATTCAGGATTTTATTATTAAGTTTTTAAAGAAAATAACGCCCAAAGAAATTTTATTAAAGCATATGAAGAAAACGTTTATGTCTTTGATGCTTTGTGCATTTTCCCGCCTGAAGGAAGATAGTTATCACCTCAATTTTAATAATCGCAAAAAGAAAAAGCGCAATTTTTACCATAAATAAAATTTCATAGTTTAAGGTTATTTATTTTACATAGATGGACTGGAAAGTTTCAAACCTTCTCTTATTTTTTTGCAAATCTTGTTCGAAAATGTACTTTTCACTAATTTTTAGACGTTTTTTGGATTTTTGTCCTGATTTGAATTCATAATCCAACACAAACAACACAATAACTATGAGAAAACAATGAAGAAAACATAAATATAATATATGATAGTTTTTAAAGAGAGCCTGAAACTTTTCTGACCACCCATGTACATTCACTTCTTTGCCTGAAACACAAACTGTTCATCCCTTTCTTCATCCATACTTGATAATTTGCGAAAAAAACACAAAAATCATAAGAAAACATCGAAAAAACACAAATAAGTGTGAAATATTGAAACTTTTCAACCCACCCATGTATATTTATTTCTTTGCTTGAAAAACGTGGCACAATCTTACTCACAACACCGCAATCAATCAAGACAACATTCAAACATCGAAAATTTACTCTCTATGCGCGCAGCCAGCAAGCAAGCAAGCAACAACAACTTCGCAGCACACAAAACACAAACGCAACGTATATAAATTCCACATGAATTATTTAAAATTAGACGTGACGTGTGTCTTCCGCATTCGGGATGACACATATCTACAACGTGCAATATTTCAAATTGTTTTCTGGTAGTATATTGTATAATAGTAAAGTAGTGGATGGCGATTTTTTGTCGTGTTGCACTACCACCAACACAATCTATTTGATGATAATACGTGTAGAAGCGTGCGCGGCGTCGTCATCTTGGTGCAGGATGGATGATAGCATGCCCTATTTACTTAACATATTATGCGCGGCGCAAATTTATGTAATTTAATTTAGCAACAATAACAACAGCAGTCGACGTCGTAGACGACGACGACACGACCGCAATCTTCATTCGCACAAACGTATTATCGTTTCGGTGTGTTTCAGTTTTAATAATGCGCGCACCAGTTATAATATTTAATATTTTGCGACGAAAATAGCAACAACAACCGACGGCAACGACGCTAATCTAATAAGATGATGTCTCTTTTTTTTTAGTTTTCCATTTTATTTATTTGAAAATGGGAGTAATTTCATCCGGGAACGAAACGAAGTCAATTACCGCGCAATTTATCATGCATTATATCGCAAAATTAAATTATCATCGTACCGCACACATAATGCGGCCGCTGCATCACATTACACCCGACAAATTCGATAAACAACAAACGCAAAAGAATTGATCGTTTGTTATATGTTATTATACACGTCAATTGCATCAATAGAGTTAAATGGGCTGCCTATGCAAAAGGTACAATATAAAAATCATACAAGTAACAATAATGAAATCAATAAATCGCTTTAGAAAATGCTAACGAAATAGAAACAATGGAAAAAATTGATCGTTTGTTATATATTATTATAAGTCAATTGCTTTAATTCAACCATGCTTAATATATGCATAAGTAAGAGATACATGTACATTTTCCCGATCAAAAAGGCTTCAAGTCTATAATAATGCGCTTTACAAATTGATAACAAAGCAGATCGCATTATAAAGTTATCTGATACGCTATGCTATAATAACATCATCGTTTTATTTGTTACTATATACATATTTTATTGTTGGATGGGTTGCCTAACTAAGCACAAGTCGAATTTTAACGTAATTATTTCTTCCGGCTGGGTGCTACGAGCGACAGGCAGTGAGAGAGAGTGCGAGTGGAAAAAAAAGCACGCAGCGAACGAGTAAAGTTTTTAATAACCGGGCGCGTTTTATCAGCGATGAAAGTGAATGGATTGTCCGCTTAAAGGATGTAGTAGTAGCAGTAGCAGCAGCATAAACTTTTTATCTTTATTCTCTCCCCTTTTTTTATATAGATATATATACATACACACACACACTCACACACATACACAAAGCCGACAACAAACGCAACATTGTGATATTCAACAGCTTACACAAAATCACTTTTTTGCCTTTTGAGCACAAATAAATTTAATTAAAATATGCTCTCGCCATCTATTAACAGAATGTATTTACAAGCTGGTAATAATTCAGTGAGGGGGAGAATTTTGTAACACTCTGTATGGATGTGACCGCGTTTTTCGTTGCAATGCTCAAAATTAATTAAAACCCTTGAAATTTTTGGTAATTTTCAATATAGATTATAATTTTTTTTAGAAATAAACGTAGTCATACAATTCACTAATTTTTGATATTTCGATAAAAAACGCATATAAATTAATCTAAAGTTCTAAACATTTTTAGAAAATATCCAAGTTTATACTTTATTTTTGCTTACTTTGTAAATAATTCACGTTTTTATGCAAATTTTGCATTTTCTCAATATTTTTTAAAATATTGTTAGAAAATCCATGAATGTAAAATATTTTAGTAAAAAACATTGGTTGACAATCAAGAAATTTGTTGGATAAATGCAAACTAGCAATCAAAAATCAAAAATCTAGAAAGTTTAGTAAAAAGTTTTTGAATCATCGTACTTTTGAATCGATCAACACTTGTAGATAATATTGCAACGTCCTGTAGATATAATTTGGGTGTGTTGCTACTTATTACTACGAAGCCAAGTGATTTATAAAAGCGAAGCATCATCAGCGTCGTCGTGCGCGGCGCGCATTAATGGTTTTTTATGGCGCTATGATTTTTGGGTGCCGCACATCACCCTCCTCCCCCGCACCATTATCATCTTTCCCGGCCATTGTTCTCGCTATACAACACAACAACACAACATTGTTGTTGTTGTTGCTGCCGCTGTGTTGATTTTTTACATTTTTCCCCACATCCAAGGAAGGGGTGCAGTTAATAATATCTCCATTAATGTTTAATTAATTTTTTTTGCTGCTGCTGTGTTGCGGTCGTACAATGCTGCTGCGAATAAATACAGAAAAAAAAACAAGAATAAAAAAAACACTTGAGCCCGGCGCGCACAGTGCGCGTTTTGTTGTTGATTATGCAACTATATTTACATTATGGCATCATGCTTGTATATACATATAATATACAAAACTCGTTAAAACATTTTTTTTTTAATTTCTGTAATGCCGCATTGCTACAATTTAATGTGATTCCTCTCTTACAATAATTAATTTAAAATTTCTTAAAAAACACAATTAATTATTGACGATTTACGTCAATAAGAG
>JARJDW010010144.1:0-23385 GCA_030264715.1 Adinopsis sp. GC000173
AATGTCCTAGTATCAATAGTAATTGTACTAAAACAGTTTAAATTCAGCGTTGAATAAATAAACCGATTGGATCGATTGGACACATTCGGGCACCGCCTTTTGACGAGTCCCGAATGAAAAATAGTACAATAATAAATAACACAGTACAAAAAAAACTGGTTAATAGCTATGTCAAATTACCAAAAAGATAACGGTTTTATGATCATTATAAGTCTCACGAGACACTCGAGAAAATTTATAGGTAGATATTTATTAATACTATATACTTTATATTGATAAAGTGAGTTAAGTCCGACGTATGGGCAGTTTTTAAAACCACAAACTGCAATATATAACGTTTAGTAGAAAATTTTAGATTGTATGGACGCTACCATGATTCCAAGGATATTTCCATATTGGCACTTACAGCATTTGCAGTTACGCCGATTCCAAGATTATAAAACGATATGCACTACTTGATTTGAATTAACGCAGAGTACATACTACGTAACTCTTTAATTTGGACAACTCCAATTTCCAGCTTAAAAACAACAGCATTGAAAGTTGCACAAATATTCTGTATTGTAACAAAATTGCATGTCATATAAAATCAACGCTGGAAATTATTTCTATATTTGTCGTCTTTGTTAAATCTGTCTTCTAATGTCTATCACCTATCCCCAAAACTAAGGACCAAAACTGACATTACTGGTTATTCCAGTTAAGAGCAAAAGTTGCTGTCGATACGATGATTACAAAAACGTCAAGTGTTGTTTACAAAACATATTAAATAAATTGTAACTAGCTGTGAAAATAATCACCCTACTACTGATTAATCAAAAATCTTTCTTACTATTTAACGGCATAGCTAAAGAGGCGTGAAAGTTTTCTTGCAACGGGAAGCTACATAATCAAATGCCGGCGTTGCAATTGTATCAGCTTACAAAACTTACAAAAATTTTAAACTAGTTTAGGTTTAGAAATAAGATTCAGCCTGCGCAAAAGAATTCTAATCGGGCCCGTATTAACTGAAACCAGTCTATGTTTAATCTAAACTACTTAAAACAAATCTTACTTCAAATTGAAAGTAAACTAACCAAGTTTCTTCAACAAAGGATTATTATAATATATGCAAACCCGTAGATATAAAGAATATATTTAGTTATATTTTTCTACACTGTGGAAGGAATCTAAAGCCAATAAAGTAGTACTCCTACATGCGCTTATTATTATATAATTTATGTGTTGAAAGGTAAAGAGTTTTTTCAAGCTTGGAATTTTTATAATATTAAAATTTTCTCTGTAAACAAGCAATTGCGGTTTCAATAGAAAAATTTAAAATGCCATCTCTTGCAAAATCTACGGCCTGTTTTTTTAAATGGGCAATGATTTGTGTCTTAGACACGTATTTATGTATAGATGATTTAAATACAATAAATATCCTTTGTCACCCGACCGTATACTATGATATCATAAGATTATACGAAACCAGTCAAATTTAGGTGGAATTTCCATAATTATATGATATCGATTTAGCACTCAACAACGCTTACAATTGATAATAGAAAAATGTATAACTCGAACATCCTTTAACCTACAATCTATTCTATAGATAGATTATTATTTTCTATTTGATTCTTTATAAAAGACAAACTTACAAGCTTGTGTATTGTAGTATAAACATTTTTAAATATTGGGCTAATGTTTACCTATTTAAATATTGTAAAATATGAATACAGGAAGAATAAATTACGATACAAAGAAAATATTCAAGATTACATAAACCAAATTATTATTAACACACATTGGAAAGAGGCTAACAAATCAACAAATTATGTTAAAGTAGATAAAAAGTATTTGTGTTAAATTTGCTTCGTAGTTTGTAATACAGAGGTCATTGCATTCATCCGAAGTAAAACTTGATATTTAAGTATTAGTACCGCATGAGTTAAAGAAAATTCATATAACCACGGCAATAAGTGTACAGTAAATAAGCCCAACTTATCCAGAATATATTTTAAAACGTTTAACAATTTGTAACAAAAATGAATCGTCTACAACAGTTTTAGTTATTAAATAATCCGAAATAAAAACGAAGACAGACGCCTCGAAAACAAAGCAAGGTTGAGGATTTGGTGACATTGCAAAAGATCAATCTTCTCTGAGAGTAAAACTCTTTGATTAGTAAAACCTTTGATTGCTAATGAAAGATATTATAATACCAACTTAAATATTTGTGGCAGTATATAATATAGCATTAAGAACTCTATGCATTTAATTAAACTTCATTACAAATATTACCACAACCGTTTTAGTGTTTGAACAAATTGGAAAACAATCGTAAGCACTCGAAAGAAAAATAAAGATATGTACCTCCAAAATAAAGCAATGTTGCGGATTTGGTGACATTACAAAAGATCACTCTTCTATGAAAGCAGAATTCTTTGATTAGTAAAACCGTTGATTGCTAATAAAAGATATTGTAATGCCTACTTAAAGGTTTATCGCAGAAAATGATAATAAATTGGATAATATAGCATTAATTAAACGAAATTACAAATGTTATACTAGGCATTTGAAATTTAATGCATAAAACGTATGACTTTTTGAACAACCTCTATAATAAGCTAAAATTGAAATATTATGAAATATTGATAAAGGAAGAAAAAACTACTATACAGAGAAAATATTGAAAATTAAATAATCCAGATTACACGAAAGAAAAACGAAGACAAACACCTCCAAAACAATGCAATGTTGTGGATTTGGTGACATTGCAAAAGATCAATGTTCTATCAGAGCAAAATTCTTTGATTCGTAACACCGTTTATAGCTAATAAAAGATATTATAAACGCAACTTAAAGGTGTGTCGCAGAAAATGATAATAAATCTGATAATATAGCATTAATTAAGCGTAATTAGAAATATTATACTAAGCATTTGAAATTGAATGCATGAAATGTACTTCTATGACTTTTTGTGCAACCCCTATAGTAGGCTGAACAGTCGCTTGACTGGTTGCATACCTAAGCGTTTTTTAACTGGCGTGTCGCCTGACAAATCACAGCGGTAAATTAAGACCATCATGTAAAAGAAGTATTAAAGAATATTTAAGAAGGTTTGTCGTCGCTTGAATTTCGGACGTTTTTCAAGACGCAGCGTCAGACGGTTCTTTCTGTGATAATCAAAGAAGCGTTAAATTCTAAAGCTAAAAAATCGTAAAAAGTTGAAGAAAAATTGTGTAACAATGGAAAGTATGGAGCATTTGATGAAAATCGTTCTGCGGACGCTTTTTAAAACGGTATTCTTGCAAAGTTTGCTCAAACTTTTTATGCGAAGACGTCAAAAATTCCCAGAAAATGATAAAAATCGTTTCATATTGAAAGTGCTTGATTGGATTTATGACGAGTTTCAAGGCATTTTCATGCGACATATAACCGTAACCGCGTGACCCATACGACATCGCTAAGTAATCGAAATTTTTTGAACAAGTGAAGAATATTGTATTAATGTCAACTTTAATGTTATCTTGCAAAAGATAAACGGCGACGCTAAATATTGCAAGAATTCAAATATGAACGAACAATAACATTCGTGTATTTTCAATTTTTAATACATTTTTTGCCACCTAACAATGTAGTTTTATATTCTTTGTATTCCCCCTAAGGGATAAGCGCACCCCAGTTTTAAAATATCTGACATTGCTAAATATCGTTAAGATAATGATGTGTCAGCAAATATCGTTGGTTTTGTGTTAAAAAATATTGCGTAAGTGGCTTTCCCGTCTTTTTGTATTCATAGCTTTTTCAAAAGTTATATAGGATTAAGTGGATGGTGTAACGCCTTCCTTGTGCTGAAATTGAAGGAAAATCGCATGAATAACTAAAGCATTGCATCAAAATAGGTAATTTTCTCAAAAAAATCTAAACTATAATAGAAAAATTGAACAAAACACTTGGATTTGTAATTTTTTTCCAAGATTTATAATTTTGTAAAGATGTATAATTTGATTTTAAATTTACTCAAATAGTCTGGTATTAAATCACTGGTTAAGATGACCAAAAGTTAAGTAATATTTAATTTGATTTGTTCTAGTTAATTTAATATATAGCTCATAAGATACACTTCGATGTCACCCTAAATAACAATTTTATCAATCAATTTCATTTTGTATTAATAAATAATATAAGAGTGATGTTTTTCTAATGTTCCATATATATATTATATTATTTCATTTAATTTGTACTAACTACTAGTAATTTGAATACAACTGCACAATTAACAGAAAAACCAATAATTATTAGTTTTGTTTCTTTTTATCACGTACATGAACATTTTTCATGTGCACAAACAAAAAACATGTTTTTTTTACATTTGCACTTTTATTTCATGTGCAATGTAGTGTTTTTTTGTCAAAATTCATAAGTTCTGCACTTTTTTGCACCTATTATCGATTTAGTTCATTATGTTCATTATGTGCACACAAATATAACCTATAATTTTGACAATTAATTTATTTATGCCAATGCCAATGTAAAACGTCATGGATAAATAGATACAGTCTCGTGTCAAATACTGACAAGCAAGTTGACAATCAACTGTACAAAATTAACGCTTGTCAATCACTAATTAAATAGTGTTTTTTGGCAACATGAACTTGTCATGAATTAGAACTTTTTGTACTGCACTCCATAGAACTTCATGTGCAATTTAATTCATGTGCAGCATAGATTCGTGACAAAAAAAGAAACCTATTATTTTATTCGATATTTGACTAACAATAGCAACATTTATTCGAATCACAAATGATGTTTGTTGTGTATTATCGATGACAAACAATGTTTCTTAAACAAATCTTATATGTCAATTGTCATTTTTAGCAATCTTTCACTAATTAGGCAAAGTCTCCTAATAAAACAGAGACAGGTTTATGTAATGTTGGAAATATATATCTACGAATTGTTGTTACATAAATGTATTCCATACTTTACAATCAACACTATTCCGTTCGCTAGACGGAGTAATCGATGAGCAAGAAAGCTTTGCCGGAAATGCAGGTTTGTTAAGAAATTTAAACTATGGAATTCGAAAATGAGTAGCACCCTAGATAGAGGTTGGTGCCAAATTCGACAAAAAAATGTAAAGTGTGTAGCAGCACGGGTAAAAGCAAAAGTAGTAAAGCGGCAACAACATACATGAGTACATAAATTGCATTAATAGCGTTTTATTTACTTTAATGCATACATAATGCATGTTTCGATAAAACATAGCCAACAGTGAACAAAGTGCATTGCGCCATATGTAACAAACTGTTTTAATGCAGTATAGTTCACGCATATGCGAACTAGTAACGCGTTGCAACTTGATTCAAATGCGCTGAGAATCTTGGATTTATTATAATTAGTCACGGAATAACAATAAAATGTAGGTGTCATAGACACCTCAATGAAATGTTGATAAGAAAAATTATAATAATTCATAAAGGATACGCCTCTTTGTATAAAAATGTTGTTTAAATACATATTTAAATAACATTTTTCGCATAGACTAATAGATTTTTCTTGCTTCTACGTACTATCAATGTGTGACAGTATGATAACTCGATTTCTCCGCTCCGCTACCCGATCAGCGCGAACTATTCTTGTTGCTATGCAAGTTCCTCTCCGCTTCACTATGTATGCATCCTTAAGGGGTAGGCAGCAGCAAGAGGGTGACTTAGCAATGAACATGGGGTCGCAAACCACGTTTAGTTGATGAAAATCGAAAAAATAAAGGTCGAGACGACGGTGAAGAGAAGCGGCGAGAGAATCTCTCACTTCAGAAAGATGTTAGTAGTAGACAGGAAGAGGCTGAAAAATTACCATCGAACATGGGGTCGCAACCATGTTTAGTCGTTGAATGTAGCAAAAAAAATGTAGAAACGATAATGAGCCGGACGATCAATGTAAAAGACTAAACGGGGTTTACGACCCTATGTCTTTTGGTAAGTCTGTATCTTCTTGTTGTCTACTGTCATTTCTTTAATGTTTTAAAATTTGACAAGACCCTGTATATTCTTGACGCAATTGTATTTACATTCTCACTTGTATATTAAAAATTGTGCACTAAACAAATAGTATAAAAGAATGTACTGTATTTGCACGATTTATTTTTTTATTCAATTTTCAATCTTCTAAATTGGGCGTGGTTCGCTCTGCATTCTTGAGCGACATCGAGTGCAATAAAACGTGACTTTTCCGCAATTATTGATGAATAGTATTTTAAATATCTTATTAGACATTCATTAAATGAAGTGGGTGATATTAAAATCGATCGGCATAGGCATCGTTGCACATTTTTGACGCATCATTCAATCTTAAACTCAATACCACCTATTTTGACGCAGATTGTATTTTAATTGCAGCAGGTAATCATTCATCAATCAACTAATCATAGCTTGCGCGTCAATGTCGCATCTTTACGGACTTAAAAAATGATTCTTGAGTAGCCGAAGTGCAAGAATAGAAACGTCACTATTCGCTTTTTAACTATAAAAGGTTGAAATTGAAGGAGAATCGCATGAAACGAACGCATTGTATCAAAATAGGTAATTTTTAATAAAAAAATCTAATCTACAATAGTAACATTTGAAAAACGGAACAAAATACTTCGATTTATAAATATGAAAGTAATTTCGTTGTTAAAATAAATACATTTTATTTATTTATACAGATTTATAATTTTATAAAGCTGTATAACTTCATTGTAAGTTAATTCCAATATTGCGGTTTTCAATCAGTAACTAATGTGACCAAAAATGAAATAATATTTATTTTGATCTGTTCTAGATAATTGAAAATATACATCCAAGCCATGTATAAGACATCCTTCGATGTCGCCTTAAATAACATTATTATCAATAAATTTCATTTTATATACATAAATAACATAAGAATGATGTTTTTCTAATGTTGACTAGCCGAGTTGCAAAAATTGCAGCATTCAAATTCGCTTTTTAATTGTAAAAGATTGAAATTGTCTAATCAAATCACATGCTAGATATTGACAAATCAACAAAATTGCAAACATTCCGTTAAATATACCAAAATTGTCAATGATTATTTAAAACTAATTAAGCCTAATACTATTCACGAATAATTGAATTGTAGATGCCTAATTAACTCTCAAATTAATTATACAAGGTTGATCACAAAAATAATGTCGCTTATTTTTTGTGATAACGATGGCTAATCTGATAAAACATGGGCTATTTGCGCGGAGCCTACAAAATGCGTTGATTGAAATCACAATTATGTTAAGAACAAGAATTAATTATTCATTATAATAGTATAATTATTATAAAACAAACAGTTTTTTGCACATTAAGAAAATCAAAGAAGAGCTTACATTTAGTATTACCTTCAGAATTCTAATGCTCTCTATTTAGTACCAAATATTGTACTTCCCCTATACTGGTCTAATGAAACCGGTTTCTCACATTGAACTGATATTGAAATTTTATACAAAAAAATGATATTTTATTAAAAATTACCTATATATTATTAAAAAAGTAGTAGTTACTTATTTTACATGGATTCGATTTTGTTACAAACCCTTCTACAATACAAACTAGTATGTAAGAAAATGTGTAAATAGTCCATCAACGGCAAGTTTCTACTTAACAAATTTATGGTTTTAAGAAACATAATTGTTGCCGATTGCCCAGATTTGGTAAATTATGTTAACGACATTAATTAAATAACGCAATATTTCTAAAATAATAATTTTAGTGAGTTTGTATGCCAAATTTAATCCAAATAAGGGCGTTCGGTAATAAATATAAAGATGAAATATCATACACGTACATAGGCGAATGTGTTCAATTCGAGAATGTAGCAATAAAGTAAAAAATTGTACTCAATTTACACTATAAATTTTTCAAGCAAAAAATTTAATTGAAATCTGAATATATCCACGCTTCATATAAGACGTTTCTAAGACGACTAAAAATCTGTAAAAATTTTTATATCATTTTTAATGAAATTCTATATTTGGCATACTTATATAAATTTTAAGTAACATGAAATAACATATATAATAAATGTCGATACTTAATAATTATTAAAAAGTAGTTATATTAAAAATATAACGCTTATAGAAATTGCTTGCCAAAAATAATCAATGTAGCATACTCTATTGTCGTGAAAGTGTAAATTTCACGATGTTTGATTTTAAACTATGATATTTTATTAAATTATTGGTCTTTTTGTAGTATAATATTACAATAAAAATATGAAAACATACAGACTTTTATTGTCATGCAAGCAGGGCTCAATCTGGAGATTCACGGGTCATGGCTAAAATAATACTATATTTACGAGCCCCTATTCTACAATATGCACAGTGTAGTATTATTTTGCAAAAATATTTCAATACTTTGAATTAAACTCGCACTTAATTTATTAGAGAACGTTTCAAAATAAGCCACTGTAAAGTAAGGTGGTTTTTACAAATTTTAAGTAATTTCTTTAATTTTCTGAGTGTTTACAAGGATTTTATGGAACTCCAAATAACTGAAACTATTTCAGATACTTTTTATTAAAGGTTTTTTAATAAACTTTAGTTTGTAGACACATTCGAAGCTCGTTTACGGTTCGCTTCATTACAATGACATATTTAATCTTATCTAAGTAAATTAGACAATTTTAATACAATAATTTTCTAATTTTAGTAAAGAATGAATATGGATATGATTATTGTAGAATTCATTTAGGTATATTTTTATAAATTATTAATCATAAATAAAGAAAATTGGATTCCCAATATTTCAGATTTATCCAACTCAAAAGCCCAAAAACAGAAAATATTTCTCATTATTTAACTAATAGAAAATATTTGATTATTTTGGAAATTAAAATATGCAACGGTGTAAACGGAGTGTTCAAAACTAACAGTTAAAGTTTCTAGAAATTGTAGACAATCTCATTAGAAACCATAATCACATAAGAACACGTAGTCGCAAACCTCTACCTTACGTATTAAAAAAACACAAAAGGCACTCTAAAAGTTTGTTAATCTAGAACACCCCGTACACTTACAAAATGCAGCATAGAAAAATTGGTTACTTGTAGATAAAGAAAAATTCTAAGTAAACATAAATGTAAATATTCTTCTTTACGAAATTTATAACGATTAAAATTAGGACAAAAGCAACCTGAACAAGGTTGCATAAGTCACATTTTGCACTGTATAAAAAACATTCATAACAAGAATAATAAAAATTTGATAAATTTTTAAGCAACAAAATAGTATATCAAGGTTAGCATTTTAGCTTTTAACATAATGCGAATTAATATTCATTTACTTTTAACTTTATTTGACCTTTGAAATTAATTAAGCTCCGTATTTAATCTTTCTTATGCGCATACTTACAATACGCTTATGACTACAACAATAAAAAATTTGATAGATTTTCAACCGCGGAAATATATCGAGATCAGCGTTTCATTTTTTATTCGTATACCACCTTAGGGTATGTGACGGACTTAAAAATCTTTTGTTATTGGTTTAGTTACTATTTAATTCTATTTAAATGGAGTCAACTTGCAAATGTGTCATCTTTGACCTTTAAAAAAGTAATTATGCTCTTTGTTTAATCAAATCATGAACGTGCATACTTACACGTCTAACAGAGTAGGGAAAAACTTCAAAGATTTTCACCCGATATCATGCACCGAGGTCATAGAGTACATCGTACGAAAACGCGCAATGCTGATTGTTCTTTCACAGTTGTGGTAATAAGTGTATTGTGTTAATAGAGAGAAGATATTTATACCAATAAAAATTACAAAAATTAAAAGATTGCTATAAATATAACGCTTATAGGAATTAGTAGTCAACAATAACACTGTGCTCGTATTGAGTATCTTTTTTTCTGTCAACCAAAGCATATCGTGAATAAGGGTATTTGAGGTGTGCTGAATTCAATGACGCAAACCGTTTTTAAAAGTTAAATCGGGTTTTCGAAATATTTTAATATTTTAATATCATTATCCACTAGATGCCTTTTTTGACAGATTTTGCACCTAGCACTGTGTAATCAATGCAGCACAGTCTATGATTGTGTAAGTGTCACTATGTGTTATTTTGAAATGTGATATTTTATTAAATTACTGGTTGTAAAAATAATAAAAACAAACAGGATTTTTTGCCTGACTACTCTTTCACAGTTATAGTAATATACTAAATGTATTGTCAATAAACAGACGATTTTTATACTAATAAAAATTACAATACTCAATTTTAAACAGGAAAGCTAGCAAACTATTTTCCTAAATATATTTTCGTCAAAAGGCACATTTTTCCATAAAATTTACATTAAGGAATAAGGAGAGTGAAGATCTTATGAAAAAAACTGCATTGAAAATCATCAAATTTGAAACTATTGATGAATATTAGATCCTAAATTCTCGCAGCAACTCCCAATAGTCATGATAAAAGTTAAACAAGATAATTTTAACATTTGACTCGCTGTTATAGGTGCTTATGTATTATAAAATAATACTACTTTAAATATACCAACAAAAAACAGCAGTTCATGATGATTATTTAAAAAACAATTCTCGACGATATTTGAATTTCGCTAATGTATTCAAAAATATGTTTACTCTACACAGAAAGCATACAAAACCGCTAAATATAGGAGCACGATTTATTTGTAAAAAGTATTGGAGTGGTATTATAGGCATTTAAAAAGTTGGTCTATTGTTTACAATAGAGTAACGATGTAACGTAAATAAAAACTTTTAATTAATAATTACAGATGTACAGGTATTACTTGTAAAATAATTTTCTCATAAAACCGACGCATTACATTTCCTGACATTATTTTATAAATTCTTGTCAGCTTTAATCATCTGAAGTAGAAAGAGTTGTAAATACTGTAGCAATATTTTTACGCAGATTGCATACTAACTTTAATTTATTTTAAAAATATTTTTAAATATTTTACAATGCAAAGTACCCAAAACTTACTACGTCATTTTATAATATCCTTGCTGTTTAACATGTATATATCATTTAAACTCCCGTATGTCGTTATTAAAGCTCTTTGAGGTCAAATGTAAACTAATCAAACTTATTTAAAAAACATAGATATATCTTTTAGTATTTTAACGCAAATAATCAATTTAGATCGTACCAATGTCTAAAATAATTATGATAAATTGTGCATCGCCCTAAAGGTAGAACCTTTGTATAAATATGACTATTACAAGTTTACAATTAAGCTAATATACAGAATCTTGCCAAATTCTATAAACAGAAAATACACGAAAACCAAATAAATTTAACAAAATCTCTTATACTCATTCCAAAACCATCAACCATAACAGAAAATGAAAGTAATATATTTGACATCAAAAATAATAAATATACCCTCAAATATCGAATGACTCTTAAGATGAGTCGTAATTCAAAATATGTTTTTTGTATTATACTTTTTATTGTTGAAACAAAATACTTGCATTTTATATTCATATATGATATCACTTTAACTAGGTACATTTGTATATTGTTTTAGTGATTGAAATATAATAATATTAATCATAATCAGTTTCGTTTAGTGTGAAAGTTTAATTTATAATCCTTTATCATTTTGCCATGTATTTCGTTTGTTTTGATTACGTTTAGCCCTTAAGTACCTACTTTTTAGATTTGTACCACTGCAGTTCATATCAGGGCATTTTGCGATCGCGACTTATAACAGTGTAGGTACAGTGATGTGAAGCAATGTTTCTTATTAATAAAAAGGAACCCAAAGATGCTAAGAAAAAACTGGTGGTGATTGAGATAACGTGATAGCATGTTTCAAAAATGAACTTTCAAAAATAGATAACAATACCATTTTAAAATATTATTTTAAATAGTGTAAATAGATATAGTTCAATAAGTAATAAATTGCACAATATAAAAATTTAATGTTATTATTCTATTAGTTTTTTGTGCTTTTAAACTTTTCTTAGAGAAACTTTGGGGAAAAAGGTGCTTTATAAGACAAAGAATCCATAGAGTAAAGCGTTTCTAGAACGGATGATCTTCATCTTAAAAGGTTTGACTATACATATCATGTTTTAAAGTTATAATTTTAATTTCATTTTGCTGTCACAGACTTAAACATAAATCTAATATAAATTATTTTTGAAAACTACCGTACATTGCGTTGACTTTATACGATAAATCTCTGTAAATCTTTTTCCAAAGCATGTTTAAGACTATTTTGTCATATTTTTCGATACGGAAATAAATTATTCAATAAAATTTCTTCACAGTTTTATTATCTATCGATATAACGTATCAAAAAACGTATTGTACAATTTTATTTAAAATAACAAAGTTAGTATCGAGTTAGGCCACGCCTTGGATAAAAGGAAAACTAGCCAGCGTTGCCAGACGTACCGATTTTTTTCGAGGCATCACGCTTTTTGATAAAATATATTTTCGTATACCATAAATATATCCGCTTAATAAGATTTGCCTGGCTATTCGAATTTTAATATACACATGAATCTTAATAAATCCAAACAACTTACAATTTATATGCATCAGTAATTATGTATTCAAAGCTATTTAAAAGTGAAAAATTTTAATTTTTTTGGATATCGTAATTTTTTCAGACTCTTAGACTACTTTTTCACACGAGAACTCCGCATCGTACACGACTTGAAGTCGTTTACGCCCACAGGTTACCCACATATCTAATCCAACGATGGGCAATTTATCTTTGCATGTTTTTTATATTAATTCTCAAAATTTCGAAACATATTAATAAATTCTTTAATAAAAAACCAACTTTACTTAAAAAAATAAAGAATTTTTACAAAAAGTTGCAAAAAATGTGCAAATTTTGGATTTATTCAAGGGATTTTTACATTTTCCAAGTGATTTTTGTGCGTTTTTCATAAAAATATCCGAAATGTGTGCATCGTTTAACAAAATTTTGAGCCTCAAGTCTTCAATTTTTGGCCCGCAATATTAAAAAGATTGTCGACTCCTACTCTAGTCACACAACAGTAGAAATATTAAGATATATATATCTATTTTTAAATTTATGCATTTTCCAATAGCGTTTCGAAAAATATTAAGAAATTTTTTTTATAAAAACCCAAATTTACATCAAAAATGAAGAAGAATTATTACAAAAAGTTGCAAAAAATGTGCAAATCTGGCATGTATCCAACAAATTTTAACACATTCCAGGTGATTTCTATGCGTGTTTCACGAAAATGTCCGAAAGGTGTGTAAATTTTGTCCCGCGACTAAATTTAAGTCCTTACTTTGGTTCGCAATGTCAAAAAGATGGACGATCCCTACTCTACTCACACAATAGCAGAAATGTTATGATATTTTTCTGTTTTTTGCGCTCAGGAATTTATCGAATCAAAATTGTTTATGCAGCAACATGATAAACATATACAAAAACATTCTTTTATTGATACGTAAGAAAAGATGTAAACGACTTTAAGTCGTGCACGACATGAAGTCGTTATGTAACATATTAAAAAAATCCCACTTTGGAAAAATCAACTAAAAATTATTTTTCCCAGTTTCCCAAGAAGAAATGTTAGCACCGTCACTGATTTCAACCCTCACTGCACGTGGAATGACGCACAAGTACCAGTCGTGTAAATGAGTTAGCGTATAAATAGTTGGCTATGCACATCCCGTCCCCGGTTACCACTTTTTCCTCGCGTAAATGTTAATTGTAACACCATACCGTTCGTCGAATTAATCAAGAAGCGATTCCCAAACGGCCGAATTGTAGGCAACCCGGTATCGATTGCTCACTCGGATTTAATTAGAATGTTGTGCGATAGGAATCAGTGAGATATGGGTGTGGTGGCGTACGTATGTGTGTGAGTGTGTGTGTGTCTGTTTCATCTTTTATTGAGTTTGGGCGATGATTTTGAAAGCAAAGTTTCTCCATTTGGTTGCGAAGTTCGCAACGCGGATGAAACACGACAAGCGCACCACCACCACCGCACCCGCCTTCCATCGTCCGGCAATTCAATTATACGTCGCGCCACTTTTTAAGCGCGCCCGACATTTTTGCGCTAAGACGGTCGCGGACAGACAGGTGGAATAATCCGGATTTGCGTCATCGGTCAGTAGAGCGTTCGGCTCTACGTCGATGTGTGTTAATTCAACCGTAAAGGCTTCATACAGCGAAATGCAGCTGCACCGGCGGCATTTCAATTTGGTGATAAGCGCCACCGCCGTCGCTTTGTTTATCCGATGCGAATGCGCTCGCAGCAGCTATAACAGCAAAAAAAACACACAACAATACGTTGCTGGTTATTGATTCGTCCATTTCGAAGATGTGAACGTGCAAAAGAGGTTAATCACATCGACGAGTAATCATCGATCGGACGCTGATTTCTTGTGCGTTCTTGTTGTTTGTTTGTTGCGTAGGCGACGCGCGTGGAATTCACATACATACACACACACAAACACACACATATGCCGAAAAACGTATCTACTACCCGTCGAGCCCGAAGTGGTAACGCTTGCTTATTCTAATTTAGCGCTTTGTTTACGATGGCCGTGTGCCAAGCGCGCGGTTTATTCCATTGCAGCTCAATTAAAATGCGTTGTGTTAATAAAAAAATCGCGCCGCTGTCGAAACACAAACATTTTTTGTTTCAATTCACTAACGTCATCAAACATCTTCGCTAAGTAAACTAATACTAGAAACAATTATACGCTAACAAAGTTGCCTATAATATGATTAATTAGAAAAATCCCTTCAATAATCATTGAAATGATGATACTGCTTCATTAATTAAAAGATTAATTGGCAATTGATAATGATACCAAAAATAAATTCATTTATTCGTTAAAATAAGTATAGAATGATGAAATTTGTGTAATTCGGCGAAGAGTAAACAATGCATTGACGTCACTAAACAGGGTAACATAGAAGAAAGTGTTTATTACGTGTTAATGCGATTAGTTACAGAGTACAAATTTTTAATTGGACGAAATCATTGCCAAAATAATTTGCATCGGTGTATGATAATATATGTTAATTAATTGCATAAAAATTACCCTAATTGGTATACGAAAAATAATTGGGATGATTACATGTTTGTGATGTTGGTTAGAATGCTGCATTAGTTAATTAATTCGAAGCGCTTATTGCAAAAAAATGTTTTCCATCACAAACGAAATCTGACTTGTGTCTATAAATAAGTAAATTTATTCGTCAAAGCAAGTCTGCGGTATAAAACAAAACCATTCAAAGAAAAAAGACGATTATATGTTAATAAGGTTGCCTATAATTAAAAAATCTATTATTTTTAAATTCCGCTTGCTGTAAATAAAGCATTGACTTGAGTAAACAATGATTTTATCAAAAATGAACAATTAATGATTTTGAGTTAATAAGGTTGCTTATAATAATATATGGTATATGTTAATTAATTCGAAAAGATTGTAATTATGTTTTGTTTTTGTATTTCCACCGATGAATAAAAGCACTGACGTCAGAAAACAATCGTAGCATGAAAGAAAGCGGCGATTACGTGTTGATAGGGCTGCCTATGATAATATAATATAAGTTAATTAATACGAATGATAATTTTAATGAAAATCGTTAATTCCATTGAATGTGTGGTTGGCTGCGAATCGAATCTATTAATAATCTGATTGTGCGTTTCGCGCTCGGTTATCAATTAATTCGCATATTAATAATGCGCCAAAGATGGCAATTGGTGCGTGATTATTGTCACAGGCACGGCGAAATTAATCACCTAAATTGGAGCATGCCTTCCGGCGGCTTCGGCGGCAAACGAGCGAGCAAGTGAGCGAAAAAAAAATAGACTATGCGTCACATTAAAATTTTATTTAATAAAACATTCAATTAGATATCGTACATCATTACTTGTATTTTTTTGGAGTTTTTAATTCGGGGTCATTTTGTTTCAGCTATTTATAGTTTAATAATTAATTGTTTAGGTTAGGTACAACATCGCCTAAAAATATTTATGTATCATATATATATATCATTTATCATCTCGTTCTACGCCAATATTAAAATATAAAAAAAGCAGCGGCGCGCCGCAAAAACGTAGCGCCGCTGATTGTCATGGATATTGCTACAAATTTGTGTTTTGTTTGTTTCTTGTTTTAAAAAATACACATCGATTTAAAGCACATTGATGTTGTTAAAACAGTGGCGTGCGATTGTGTAGAAACGCCACTGTTTTAATGAAATTGATTTGATTATCTTAATGATAACAACGATAAGAACAACAACAATAACAACAACAACAACAACATTCATCTAAAAAAATATTGTATATAATAATAAATTGTGTGAAGTTTAAGCCACTAATTGTCATGTTGAATAAAATTAAATAAAATTATTGTAATAATAAAAACAAATGCACTAATTTAACAGACACCACAGACGTAGTAAACCAAGAAAACATCCATCACATTTCGTGTGTGTGTTGTTGCGTTGAGCGATTTAGTGAAGATGGTACCCTGTTTTGTTTGTGGCGTGTGTGATGGTGAAGGTGGTATTGAGTGATTGATTCAGCGAATGTTAGTCCTGTGGCGTGCCCATCGACTGTCCCACAACGATGATGAGCACGATGAAGACGGCGAGCAGGACGAGGATGCAGCAGATCGCGACGGCGACCATGATCTCGTGCGGCGGCGGCAACGTCGCGACGAGGACGCTTCGCTCAGCCACAACAGCTTGCCGACGTGCGTGCGAGAGATGGGTCAGGCGGTGGTGGTTTTTGTTGGATGGATGGATGGGTGCTGTGTGCGGCGTGCTGGCGACGCGATGAGTGCCGCTCGGCGAGAGGGCGCGCGCGTTTAAGCGCGTCGACGCGATGGGGGGCGCCGCTTGAACGCGCGCGCACACCACACATGCCAAACCGCCCAACGCGCGCTCTCGTATTGATTTTTGCGCGTACGATGTTGTTTTCGCGAACGCTCTCTTCTCTCACCGCAAACGCCGCCGCCGCCGCCGCTTTGCGATGCTGCTGCGTCTTCACATTTTTTCACATCATTATTGTTTTAATCAGGAATGCGATGCTAATCTATGCACTTTGACGACCCCCGCCCGCATCCACATCCTATAATATACGTACATACACCTCATGCAATATTGCATGTCTATTTATCGCTTATTTTCCATTAAATCTCAGTGATATTCACATGCAATCACAATCAATTATTATTGCATCATAGGCAACCTTCATTCAATATCGTTTATTTTTCATCAGCATTGGCTTGAAATATGACTATTTATTCTATTTTTAAAAAACGACTTCATCTGAAAAGCTACTACTGAGTTGTTGTTTATTTGTTTATGCAATGACTAACCAAATACGAATAATAATGATAATAATAATATGTCGGTAAACGGCGTGAATAAATAAGCTAATAAGCTATTTGGCGGATAATAAAAGAACATTTTTGGTATGCGCGCATTATAGGCAACAATGCATACACGTTTGTCGGAAAGTAGGTCAGGAGGCGCAATAAAATCGTCGTTGCTTTTGCAAATTTGTTAAGAATGTATACGTTTTGGCGTGTGGAAGCGATATTTTATGCTTGTAAATGATTATCGTTGTAATTCTAGGCGTTTCAGCGAGTTTGTATTTTGTTACACCCGGCGCCTGCACCATACTTAAAACAGTTACTTTGTAACAAAGCGTCGAATTTCGCTTATTGCCATCATCAATTAGCGCCAATCGATCGGTGTATCAACCGCGCGCTCTTCTCCTTCGGTAATTTTAATTATCAAGCGAGCTATAATAAATAATTTGATTGGGGGGATAAATTCGTTTATAGATCGATCGCTTGATGGGTTTAAGTCTATTTTATACCGCCTTACCGCTAGTGACTTGAAGACATATGGCTTGGAGGCAGAGGATCGACAGAACAAGACTTCTCCCTGAGGTGTGCCAGTGTGCTGGGGCCATACTGTGTCCTAGAAAGATAACAAAAGCAAAATGCAATCAATGGTACATGGTACATGGTACACATAGTCGAAAATAGTAGAATAGAAAAGAGTAGCATTAGAAATAGATGGATGGATGGATGGTACATGTACATGACGCTGCTCATCGACAAAATGAAACGCGATCAGATCAATAATGTAACGTCGTGGAGTTGGTGGCCGAAAGTTGAACGGACTCCCGAGAGGTGGTCGTCGCCGCCGCCACCACCGCCTCCGTCGAGTCGCACATGATGATGAGGGGGCCCACACACGCGCCATCTTCGCACCAGGCGCCGCAACTTTTTCCACGTTAGATCGGCCACACCTCTCCCGAGACGCCGACAAGACACGACCGCCAAGACGACGACGCCGACGACGCCGACAACGACAACGACGACGACGACGAGGAGGAGGACGGCACACAAGCCATGCCATGCTGCCAGCGCCGTAACGATTTTTTTCGCTCGCAAGCAAACGAATTTTATTTATATGTGGCGGCAGCATTTTATTCATCGATGTGAATGTTGGCGTTTTCGCTTCGATGCGTTCCCGATTAGCTAATTTACCGTATGGGAAGCGCGCATACATACTCTCGTATACACTTGCCTATCCAAATACGTCTAATTCGGCTTTTACGCTTCCACGTTTTTAATTCGCTTAATGTGTACGAATGTAGGCAACAAATTAAGCGCACGCTACGCTTGCCTCTCTTTACTGTAAATATGTAAAATATCATATTAAACTTAATTATTTCTTTTTGGTTAATTCGAGACATTGCCGTCGTTGTTGTTGTTTTGTTGTTGTTGTTGTCTTATATATGTGTGTGGTACATGTGTGTGTGAATGGAAGTGCGCGCCCTTTTTCGGCAAAGCGGGCGTGGTGCTTGGCGTCTCGGCGCCGGCGTCACCAGACAAAGGATACACGACTCGACCTACTAATCATCATCAACACCAAAGCACACAAAAAATAAATAAACAACAATAACAAACAACGCGAAAAACAACAACAACAATACTTTATTTTGCGAGATGGGAGATAATCGAAGCGTTGCGCTTTAAAAATGAATGAATTATTAATTAAATATCGATGATGCATTAAAGATGAAAAGATGCGCGTCTGGAAATTGATTAAAAAATAATTTTTTTGACAAGTACGTTACGTTACGGATCCGTACACGTATTGAATGTATTTTTAATAACCCGCCCGTGACATGAAGGCAATTTAATTTTCCTCTATCTTCTATTCTACATCAATCAATCCATCTTTCTTATATATATATATATATATATATTATATATAGATATATATAATATATTATTTTTTAATACTCGCGCGCGTTAAAGCTCTGGCAACGTATGCCCTACTATTCAAACGAACCAAACATTATCGCTGATAAGCCGCGCTTATTATCATCATCGACGTGCATATCAATCCACCGCATCTTGCAATTGCAGCAACGTATGTATAGAATTTTTTTAAGATTGTATGTACGCTTACCATATCGTCAGAGTCGGGGGCAAGGGCGGGAGGTGAATGATAAGCCCAAACCTCCTATATCACCTATAACAATACAAAAAAAACGCATTACAACCATGTATGTTGGGTTGCATACGATGTATGTAATCTAATTGAATAAAACGCTCATTATTCAATAAAAAAAAGAACATGATGCTGGGAGTGGAGAAAAAAAACGTTGACACGATTTTATTTAATCAAACTGGGTTCTTAATTAAACGCGTGACTGAGCTAATTAAATCCATTGATTGGGAAATAGTTTCGGGAGTGCATTGTTGGAGGCGTCGGTCGTATCGTCCACCGAAAATCAACGGTTTTTGCAAATACATATATATGTATATATAACAACGCGCGAAAGAGGAGAAAAAAAAGCGGCGGAAAAGTGGAATAATATAAGAGAGATAGCAATGTGAATCGATACGATATATGTATGTTCTGCAGTCGCTTTGTTTCTGCGATTCCGAACAACCCTTTTGGATGCTGTTCTACAACCCTTTGTTGTTTAACTTCCACATATATTACGAATAATTCAACGAAACGGCGATAAAAAAGTGGGCCGAGAGTGTGGTGTGGCAACATCAAAACGGCAAAGCGGTGGCGGCGTGCGGTTGTTGTAAAAAAATTAATTAAATCGAATCAATCAGCTAATCGTTCGCCGAAAAAAAAACTAAAACTTAATAAAACAGCTGTTTGATTACATGGATCAATAATCACCGCACCCTCTTTATCATCATCCTCCAAACAAAAAAAAAATCTTGTCGTTGGCAAAAATGAGTCGATTCTATTACGCGAACATAGAGCAATCGTTGCTGTCGCCTCGGTGAACAAGAATCGCTAGCGCGCTACGAAAAAATTGAATTCATCTACCAGTTTATAAGTTGCGAATAAATCATCATGTAGCGCGCGCGCTAATACTTAATTCTTTTTTGTGTATGATGCATGGGGCTACATTAACGCCATCTTCAACTGGACGCGATTTTTTAGGTTAGGACGGTGGGATTCGAATAGGAAAATTGGCCAATTTGGCGGCATTAACGCCGCACAATGCGCGACGCTGAATTCAATCATCGTGAACGATGATTGCTTCAATCAGCAATTGGATAATCCACGCGACTTTTATCAGGCGAAGGGTGTGCGCGCTTTGTTTTGGGGGGTGTTGTCCCAATATCATCGTCGACGAAGAACAACACAAAACGTCGATGTCGATTTTTTTCATACATCTCGTGCGTATCGCTGATTAGCAAGGGTGTTGGCAGCAGCAGCAGCGTGTTTATAAAATCGTTTGATTAACAAGATTAGCAGCGACGAAGTAAATAAGTTGAGAGAGAGTGCGAATGTGTTGTTAAATTCACCACCACCACGCCCCTCAATGTTATGAAATTAAAAAATACAAGTTTTCGGTGCGCTTCTTAACTATTTAAGACGCGCGTTTTTACAAGCACATTCGTATAGAGCATAAATAATGAATGAGTATAGATTTTAGATGGACGATCAAATAGTCTGCGATGCGATAGATAACATTCTGTGTTGCCGTATGAATGAATGAATGAATGAAGGAAAGTATGAATAATTTCAAATGTAAAACGATTTTTTATCTACAATCATATGTAGATTTAAATAAAACGAGTTTGTTTCGCAAAGAAAACCTACCCTTGGACGCCGGGCGCCTCGTTGGCAGCCATCTTATCCGTTGGCAAAGGGCACAAGTATTATAGTAATTAAAATGACGGTTATTATTACAATAACAATAATAAAGAATTTTTTTATTAGTCACTTTAGTCAGCGGGGCACTCATTACACACGCGACAGCACTGTCCTGTCAGGACACCCGACGGGTGACGGCCCGCCCCGCCCAGTCCCGTGACATCGCTAGACGGCCGCCCGCTCTCGTCCGACATGCAGCCGTCCCAACGCGCACCGACGGAATGGGAGCGGTCGCGACGCTCGCCAGGGCGGTGGCGGCGCGCGCCGTCTCCGCAGACAACACACGCGACGGGGGTGGTGGTTGTGGTGGTAGCGGTGGCGATAACGCGCGGGCGGTGGTGGCAACACGGTGCCGTATAGAGCCCCTTCTTACGGCCAAGCGCCAAAGCAGCCCGTGCAGGATTCGCAGGAGGCTAAAGAAGAAAACAACGCATAATTCAAATGTAATACACATACAACTGTTTATTGAGACATATAAATCAGTCCTCTCATCGTTTATAACAAATGAAAAATTAATCATTCGAATTCGAAGCTCTTGAATAGCTCCGTGCTAAAAACCGGCATTTTTTAAATGTAATAAAATTTATCATTAACTACATCACACTAATAGAAAAAATAATATGTTATACAGTAAGTGTTGTAATAAGAATAAGGACAACGTCGTTTCAGAAATGGGGGGAAGCAAAAGCAATTATAGAATTATAATTATTAATTATTGTGATTAGACAGATTATATTATAATTATAAATTGCAAATGATGAATCTTTTAGCTGTAATATTGTTTCGGAGCTATAATCAGAGTTGGTTTTTTTCTTTGCTTTACAAGTTATTTTCATGAAATTAATGTTTAAAGTTATGTTTTACAATGTAATTTCTACCATTCAAAACAGAAGTATGCAACTCCTTAACTTACTGCTAAAATACATCACAATGCAAAATGCATTTGCAGGAATAAAATATATTTTTATATTATACATATAATAATAATAATAAAAAATAAATAAANATTCAAAACAGAAGTATGCAACTCCTTAACTTACTGCTAAAATACATCACAATGCAAAATGCATTTGCAGGAATAAAATATATTTTTATATTATACATATAATAATAATAATAATAATAATTAAAAAAATACACTCGTTTCATGAGCAGCAATAATTTCTATCAATAAAATCAATGAATAAAAATAGGATTGGTTTTACTACATGAATCGAGTGCGCACAGTCCCTACTCAGCAAGCATTTTGATGATTTAATTCTTCATCTTTTTATCATAATTATTTATTATTTATACTCATTTACAACGTTCGAAATGAAAAATGTCAATATAAACAGAAACGCGATTTTCATATCCTTGCATCACAAAAAGATTGTTCGGTAAATCATCAAAATCTTACTCAGTGCCAACCCACGAGCTGCAGTGTGACACTTACCGCAGGGTAAGTATAATATTAATTAATAAAACATAATGAAAAATAATAATAAAAAACGCTTTTTTAGTTGGTTTTTTAATCAATCATACCTCCTCGCCTCACACCAACGAGGAGAGAAAGGAAAACAAAAGTTATATAACATTACCATCGAGACTAAATAACGTGTTGCAGGCGCAGCGCCCCTGCTTTATTTGTAGTAAGTCTCCAGAACTAAGGGGCGCAGTGCTCGTCGATCATTAACAAACAAACGTAATAAAATAATAATGAATAAAGAGAAAACAATAATAGATCTAAATCAATTAACAATCGATTAATTGACTTGACGAGTTTCAATTGATAAAAAAATGAAAAAAAGAAAACTCTACTAGTTTCAATTTAATTTACGTGTTTGCAAAATAAATCCAAGTTTTTTGTGAGTTCATTATTGAAATTATTTAGCAAAAAAAAAACAGTGTTACAAATTTTCATATTTAAGACAAATAATAATAGTAATAATAATAATTTAGAATAACCCAACGCTTACATATATAATATACGAGCAAATGAAAAAATATGATTCAAAGTAGTAACAAGTTATAGAAAACTAATTTGCAGAAAAGATTAAATGGGGACACCATCAGCTGAGATATTAAACATGGGTTGTTGTTGTTGTTGTTGATGTTGAAGTTTTTTTGATGTTGCTTGTTGTTGGTTGATTTGTTTTTTTGTAAATTTATAAATTTTTGTTGTAGTGACCATGTTGCTTCCTCAATATCA